>JBAMBE010000312.1:0-307500 GCA_037043585.1 Drosophila mimica | reverse complement strand
TTTCGTGATTCACTCTACTCGATCGTTAAATTTGATATTATTCTCTACATAATTTTCTCTCTAAAACCGTTAGTGCTTATCAAGAGTATTTCAGTCGTTTTTCTTTCAAATCGAATATGAGAAAAATAAATAGTAATCGACGCCACTGGTGG
Organism: Drosophila mimica; assembly: GCA_037043585.1. Lineage (NCBI taxonomy): Eukaryota > Metazoa > Arthropoda > Insecta > Diptera > Drosophilidae > Drosophila > Drosophila mimica. The sequence goes on along the minus strand of JBAMBE010000312.1, from coordinate 307,348 downwards.
CAGTCACCGTGATGTGTTTTGCTTTACGAGGAGACACCATTCGAAACCTATACAAATGTGTCGTGAGAGCGCCTCTTATTGTTTTGGTGGGGTGGGGTGGGGTGGGTGGGGGAGCTGCGTCTTTTTAGTCAGTCAGCTGAATGACAGCTAAATGTGGTTAAAAATAAGACACATGTCTTCTGGCAACTGCGATAGGACAGCAGGCTGTGTATTGGTGTGTGTGTGTTTGTATTGCTATGGAGGTGGAGGTGGAGGTGGAGGTGGGTTAAATCACGAGATGCTTCGACCACGGGCAAAGAGGCACTTGGCAGGCATCCCTTGGACGCCAAACTAACTCCCACCCATCGTATCAACGAGCTGTTTTGCCAGTCTTTCGCGCTTTGCCCCTCACTCTTTCCCTTTCCCACTTTCCCACTATCCCTCTTCCTCTCCTCTTTGTTCTTTATGTTCTTCCGTTCTTGTTAGCGGCACATTGCATACTTTTAGGTGCGCTGCATTAATTACGCCCACAAGAAGCCGCAAAAGTGTGGGCGAACAACAAAGCGATTGCATAAGCGAAGGCAACGCGAAGAGCACAACGAATGCAATATCGAATCGCTAATGCAAAAAGCGAGAGAGAAACATAGAGAGAGAGAAACAGAGAGAGAGAGAGAGAGGGTATCGAGAGAACAGTAAACATTCTCGCTGTTTCTGTCATACCTCGATAGAGTTGTTCACAGGCAAAAAAAATAAGAAATAAGAAATAAGAAATGAGCGGAAAATAAAAGAAACAAGAACAGTTAGCTTTTGGCATGGCAACGATCACATTTGCAATCTAAGCGTGATTATTTTGAATTATTTTAGTGCCGCTAATCTAAGTAATCTTTGTGAAACTAATAAAAGCCCCATACTTCAGTAAACATACCCATGTTTTTACAAACATACAAATGTGTTGGCAAAAAAAAAAAAAAAACACTTTTTGAATTTCAATCAAACAAAGCCCAATACTAATTAACATAACTTTTAAGCGGTTAGACGAAACATGACTCAGCTTTTTATGCTAACCAAGTATTCGTTTATGTATGTGTGTGTGTCTTTAATCTTTGGAAAAAAACCACAAAAATGACCAATAATCGTGCAATCGATAATGGATCTGTTGACTGTTCTAAAGAGCAAATCTTGAAAGTAGTTGCCAATGTTTCGGACAAATAAATATTTAACTCAATATTATTGTTAGATAAACATTTTGGCTAATGACTTTTGACGCCTGATTGCAAATATTTCTAGAAAAACATTTGCGCTTAGCAGACAGACTTTCCTCCTTGACTATTGGTGTGTTGGTTCAGGCAGAGAATAGATGAGATGGTTGCCAATCTTTGCATGAAAGATCACAAAGCATCTGTTGCCTTCACTCCCCTATCTCCCACCCTCGCTCTGTCTCTCTCTGTCTCTCAACAACAGCTGTTGTTGTTGTTGCTGTCAAGCCCCCAACTGCCAGCAAAATATAAAATTAAATCAAATCACAAAATAAAAGGCCAGCACAAAACAAGTTGACAAATGTTTTTAGCCAGGGGTGAAGGGAGCAGCAGCGGGAAGCAATCCGAAGCTGGGCAAAGCAAAGCAACAGCTGTCAGCTTAGGCGCTAGCAGAGACACGCCTCCATTTTGCTTTATACATAGAAATATATAAATATATATGTATATGTATATATGAATATTCATAAGTAGTATAAATGTATATATGATGTATATATGTATATGCAAATGTAGTGTTGTTATTTTGGAAAAATATCTGTTTTATGAGCAGAGCACATGATTAAATTAAGACAACAACATGTGATGATAAGAACGAAGAGCTGAGAAGCTTCTATCTATAAAGCGTACATATATATTTATGTACCTATATAAAATGTGTACATATGTCGGCCATATAATAATAATTAACATCTTTCACGACTTGACGCCCTGCTTATTTATACTGATAACCTGAACAAGCAGTCGTCATGTCATCTTCTTATCACAACAAAAATCTTAGTGGCAGCAACACCAGCCATAACAGCAACAAACAACAACAACTCCAACAACAACTCGATCATGTGTTTTACCTATACATAACAAGGTGTGCAAGGTATGCATCGTATATACTATAATTTAGCTGACCAGCACTTTTTATTATTATTTAATACTGGGTGTTTTCCATCGATAGTGTGTCTAGACTCTACAGTCGTAAACCCCTTTCCTTCCCAGGAAGCAGCCCATTGCCCTTATCCGTATCACTATTTTCTTTTAATCAACGGTTTACGCACGCTAATTATACTTAGTGTTAGTTTGCATTAATATGAATTATTTTTAGACTCTTTGTGGCTTAAAAAATATTATTTTTATCAATTTTGTTATCATTCAGCAAATGTGTAAATATTTTGTTGGTCAGAAATACAGCTAAGCAGATATCATTTATCCACAATTTCTACTCTACCATCCACTGTTATTTACTAGGATACTATAATCCATTCTACTCTATATATATATTTCATAGCTCGCATCTTATAATGGCATTGGAATATACCATTAAATAATATATTTATACAATTTCCATATATGTATAAATATTAAGAAAGTTTTGTTTGTTCCACTTCTTTTTCGCAATCGTTTTATTACATTGTCATTTTTCATTTATTTTTCAGACTAATTCCAACACGCTCACTATTTTAATATCCTGTTTTACAGCCACACATATTCTGACGTCATTTGCATTATTTAACAAACAGCGCCATATACATATATACATCTCATTAAATGATATTTAACAACATTGCATTCCATTTCGGTCCACATTGATGTGGTGATGGGGCTTTATTATGCAAATGTGCAACTTTATAGGACAGAGATATGTAAATATTTATCCAAGTATATATTGTCGTAGTTTAAATATTGTGTACTCTATATATATATGACAGATTGATAAACAACAACAGAACGTTGAATTACTTTATTATTATAGAAGCGATGACTTAACGAAAAAACAAAAGAGAAAATCATCAGCTGGCATAAATCAACAATTGTTGTTGTCGTCTTATCAATCACGCAGTCGGCAGTCATTCAGTCTGACCAACAACAAAGACACAACGATAGCAACAGTGTGTGTGAGTGTGGCCTGTTCGCGAAATGGGGCGTGGCACTGGCAAAGGCGGCTGAGACGGCGGCGAAGGCGCATTCTCTTATCAGTTGCCCCGGCACAACAAAGAACGAAGATTCTACAGCGGAACGATTGGAATCGGTACACAATGTTTCCGTTTCAATACATGCGTTTATCATTTATCCCAATGCCCATTTGTAAGTACAAAGTTCACCACACGACACTGCAAGGAGTTGCAAATCAAGCCCAAGAGCGAGAAAGAGATAGAGAGAGACTCACTTAATCTACCGTTTCGTTTCCATTATATTCCGTATACACATACATCTGTATATACGTATTTATGTATATGAGTTATAGATTAAGCAGCTGCAGATAATGGGCACGAGCCGAGAAATCAACACAAAAAGCTCATTTTTATTAATACTAATTGATGTATTTCAACAAATCGTTAAGATTTTGTTGTTATGTTATATTGGGCAATTAATGTTCCAATTCCACTCGTTTATCGAATGGATATGTGTGTGTGTGTGTGTAGCTTACCCGGTGTTACAATTTAAAATTAAAAAGCTCAGCTTTCCATGGCAGTGGAAATGTTAACACTTACCTACAAAGAGAGGAGAAACAAAGAGAGAGAGAGAGAGAGAGACGTTAGCATAAGTTGTTGGAACGATGATAGTGGCTTAAGTAAGAGGAAGTGAATCATTTGTTTGTTTGCTTTTTTTTTTATATAAACCAAGCAAACTTTGAACTATGCCTAAAGATATTTCATTTCTTAATCAGACTGTAAAAAACGAGCCTGAGCTCAAAATTTTATATATGTAAGGGAAATAAATCGATAAAAATCGATAATAATCGATTGTTGATCAATAGCTATTTACCTAAAATGTGCTTAAATTTTTGCACCACTTTGGTCCAACTAACGCAGGATTGTGTTCTAGCCAATTTAGCAGTCTTTACACTCTCGAGACAATCGCCGGCATCATGATGCAGTGCCGATTCAGCCTCCGCTCCCGTCTCAATATCATCATCATCGTTAACATCGTCCACATAGCCCGGATCGGGATCGGTGGCATCGTGCAGATCATTGGAGTAACGACGTCCACATTTCGTTCGACTGCCATCATAATGATTATCATGACTGTGACTGCGAACACGCATCTTCACCAGACTCACATCGGGATCAGCATCATTAGCATCAGCATCAGCAGAAGCAACAGCAGCCTGTTGCTCTGGATCCGATAGCTGTTTGTTAATCGTTAAACGATTTCTATCACAGTGATTGTTACTTGTTGTTGTTTTTGATGTTGGTTGCTCTTTGGTGTCATCAAAGCCGCTGGCCCCCAAATTGGAGGCCACCGTTGTGTTGCGCTTCTTGCGCTGCTCCTCGCGTTCCCGTTTGATCAACGCCTTCTGCTGCTTGGCCTGGCGTTGTTTCTGTTTGCGTGCGAATTTCTCGCGCAGCTTCGGACTACCAAACTCATCCAAATAGTACATGGTATCCTGCAGGCCATCTTTGCGATTAATCAGCTTCGCATCGATATGCGGATCCTCGCTTATCTTTAAGAGCGGAAAATAGATGCGTCCATCGGTGCCCAAATTTCGGATATCTCGTCGCTTGGCAGCTGCTGCGGCCACAGTTAATGGCGCCAGCTCCAATGGCAGCTCCTCCTCAGCCTTCACCTGGGCGGCCTGGGTAGCGAGCAAACGTTGTTGCTCCTCATCCACATGGCTGGTAATGTTGATCACAATGCCCGATTGAGTATCATCCTCGTCCACATCGACATCAACATCGACATCGACATCAACATCGACAGCAACGCCATCATCCTCATCGTCCTCTTCATCATCATCGACGTCGTTGTCGTGATGGTGCTGCTGATGTTGATCCTCGTCGAGATCATCCTGATCAATGTCCACCTCGTCGATGCGATCCTCCACATCAAAGCCCTGCGTGCCCCCCGTACTATTCGTACTTTTGTATTTCACGTGACGCAGCACATTGGCGTTGACGCCACTGGCGACGCCAACGCTACTCAGCTCAAGCGCTGAGGCGGCACGTGTGCGTCCGCGTCCATTGGCAGCAGCTGCAGCAACAATTGATGCCACCTGTTCGTTGCCGCTGCTGCTGCCGAGCGATTCGCTGCTGCTGTTCGATTGTGCGCCGCCCGCACCGCTGGAGACGCCTCCATCGCCGTCGCCATCGCCGCCGACTCTCTGCTCAATGCCGCTATCCTGACTGAGTAGCAGCAGCTGCTGTTGCTGTTGCTGCTGTCGTTGCCATTTGGGCAGCGGGCCGTGCAGACTGAGGGAGCCGCTGCTGCTGCGCACCGGCGGCAGCTGTTGCAACTGCAGCAACGTCTGCTGCGATCCGCTGCCACTGCTGCCGCTGCAGAGCTGCTTTTGTGAGGCGCTCGTCACGATGCAGCCGCTGTCCGCCGACCCCGTTGATGTTTGCGTTGAGAACCGTTCGCTCAATGGTATTTTAATTGGTTCACTAATAATGATGTTGTTGTTATTATTATTGTTGCCGTTGCTGCTGATGTTGGCCGGTGCCGCCAACACGGCTGCTGCAACTTTAGTTGTTGCTGTTGTTGCCATCAGGTGTTCAAATTGTTTCTGCAGTTTCTACTACTATTTTAGCAGCGTTTCGCTTTTATTCTCCTTTTTCACTTGCAGTTGTCCTTGTGGCTATTTAATTTTTCTTTCTTTCTTTATTTCTGTTTTTTGTTCTATATCAAAATAATGTTTGTTTTTTGTTTCACTTTCTTCGGTTGCACTGACAACTTTTGTTGCTTCAGAGTCACATTGCCTGCTCAAATAAAATTGCATTTGCATATAAATTATTTTTCTTTTCAATTTTTTTTTTTTTTCTTTTAATTTTGTGTTGCTTTGTTTTTACTGTTGTCGCTTTATAAACATTATTATTATTTATTTATTCTTTTTTTTGCGTTTCCTTTATTTTATTTATTTTTTTCGTTTGCCGCTATTTTTAGCAACAGGCGAGCAAAACACAAATACATTTTAGAAGAAAGAAAAACAAGTATATTTTTGTGTTAAAAATATAAATAGACGAAATATTTTCTTCTCAAGCGACTTTCGTTTGCCTGCGCCACGCAATAAAAACAAAACACATTAAAAAAAAAAAAAAACAAAAAAAAAAACAAAAAGCAAAATTCTACACGGACAGACACACATACGCACTTGATGAAAACCAAACTGTTGCCCAAAAGAATGTTTTTATAAATAAACAGCAAATTGTATTTTGTTTTCTCTTTTATATTTTGCGTGTGTAAATTGTTGTTATTGCAAAGAATATGCTGTTCTCGCACACATGCAAGTGCGTGCGGGCGCTCTTGAGGTCGCGATTGAACTAAAACTGAAACTGAAACAGAAACAGAAACTGAAATTCAATTTCCAAATTATCAACATAGCGACGTCGTTGCTGACGCTGACGTTGGTTGGACGTTTGCGCTGGCGCTGGCGCTGGCGCCGCCTGACGCACATCAAACGCACACTACGACGACAGCAGGCGAAACGGACGGCAATGAAACAAGAGAGCAGCAAGAAATAAAAAGACAACAACAGTAGCCATAAGCAAGAGCGACAGCACAAAAGCACACATACGCAAAAAGCGAAAGTCATTCACTATGTTCAAATGCGGGGGACCGTGGAATGAAACAAGCTTCTTTCTTTTACTGCTGCTGTTGCTGCTGCTGTTGCTGCCACTGCTAATGCTGCTGCTGCAGTTCAGAAAGTGGGAAATTCAATAAACATACAACACATTATTGCTGCTGGTGTCCCTCCTCCCACTCTAATCTTATCACGTCACAAGCCGCAATAATCTGAGCTAATCAGCTTATATATATATATATATATATATATATATATATGTATATCTTTATACATATTTCCTGCCTAAGCACTGTGATTATTTACAATTGCATTAAATGTGTTAAATCAAACTGTTTGTGCGGCAGCAAGGAAGGAGTTGTAGCAAGACAGCCAGAACAACAGCAACAACAACAACAACACTACACACATACACACAGCAGATATGTCTAGCTAGGTTTCGGATCTTTTAAACTAATTAAATATGTACATATAGTAAAAATATAAAAAAAGCAACAGCACCAACAAAAAGGTTTAACCATAAGGTAAATGTGTAGTTTGCACGTTGTGATACTCAAAAAAAAAAAAATAAAATTTGCAAACAGTGGAAAATTTTTGAATTGCCTTCAAAGCGCGTGCGCTACTTGCTGCTGTTGCTGTTGCGGCTGTTGCTGTTGCGGCTGTTGTTGTTGTTGTTGTTGTTATTGTTTTTATTGCTTCAGTTCCAATGAACTTGGGGCTAAGCATGTAAAAGAGAAAAAACAAAAAAGCCACAAAAAGCACTGTTGACTATGGAGACAGGAGTGGATACGGCGCAAGTGGAGTGAGTTCAAGGAACAAACCCTAAGGAGGACAACAGCCAGCCCTAGGGAAAGGAACGGTGCGAGGGGGTGGAAGGGTGGTGTTCACGATTTGGTCAATGGCGCATTACAACAAATTAGAGGAGTGTTGTCGTCTGTCGTTACGAAATGAAATGGAATGAAAACCGTTTGACATTCAAGACGGACAAGCAAGTGCCTCATTTCCCTACCTCTTCCCATTCCCCCCTTCCCCTTTCCATTCCACATTTCCACAGTTAAATAGAGCCACAACAATGATAAATACAATGGTATTTAGTATATTACTAAAATGGTTTCCGATTTCAGTTTACATTCGAGTTTACACAGCGAAAAAAAATTAAGAAAGCTTTAGTTATGCTTTACCGACTGCGGCATACTCTTGCAACAGTTGTTTGCCACACCAGATAACAGGTGGCAATAAAATACCTGTGACTAACGTATTTTACTAATCTCCTACCACTCAAATTTGTTAATTATAGCTCTTAAATTGTGGGAGATATGACCAAGAATTTGTTTTACTAAGGATAAGCTCCAAATTAAATTGAATATTGAATATTTAAAATTTATCTTAAGTCGGGAATGTCAAGCGCCTATTCAAAGAATTTATATTAAGGGACAGTGAACATTTCAAAATTCTAAAAATAATTCAAAATATGACATGCGAAAGAATTTTTCAATCCCAGAAGGAAACGTTATAAAATAAATAATGAATTTAATAAAATGCCAAAATAAAAAAAAAAAAAAAAATAAAAAATAAAAAACGGGTCGAGTGGGTGGAGTTGTGCTAAAATATGCTACAGTCAGAGATATATATATATATATCAGGTATATATATAAATATGTCTGTCTATATGCACGAGCCGATCTTATCTGATCCATTGTCTGGACCAGAATTTTCTATTTATTTTGATCGATAACTCTTTCACATTGTGCAAACATATTGAAACAAAATGATTTCTGATAGCACTCAAAGATACAACTGTAAAGTTATAGCCTTTCGATTGATATTTAATATACTAAGCTACACATTTCGTTAAGATCGGATGAGAAACACAGATTTCATATTGAACAAAACTAATAACAGCAAATAGTCGAATACTATCGATTTAAATATATCGATATGTGAAAATACACATGTATATCGAATTACATTCTACAACTTTTGATATTTGACTCGATGAAAATTGTGAAAAGTGCGCATTTTGTAGGGCGTCTACTATAAAGAATACTACATATTCGTTTTTTATCGACTTGACATTGAGTGGAGCTCACATCGTTGGGGTGGAGTGAGTTGCTGCAGTCGGAATAGTAGCTGTTATTCTCACTAGGTATGTGTACTAGATGCCAACCCCGTCAACCCTAAGTAGCGCCTTTTTATTTATTAAACATAAATTGTGCGCTTCAGTCAAGTCAACAATAGCGATGAGAATGTTGCCAATGAGTTTCCTCATTCTTGGAACCGTCACCAGCCCCAACAGCTCAACAACACACACACACACACACACACATATATATATATATATATATATATATATACACACCCTGTTATTAGGGGGAGCAGCAGCCAATGAAAAAGGGCTGCTTCAATTTACATAGCAAATGAGTTAAGTTTAATTTAGCGACTCTGTTGCTGTTGTTGCAGTTAGGTTAAAACTGTTTGCTTGCTCTGTTGCCGGACTTGAACTTGCATGTCGATAATTTCTACGGCAAATTGCCACACGTGTAAAGCACAATACAACAACAGAAAAAACTATATATATATATATATATATATATATTGTTGAATGGTGGGAATGAAAAGGTGACAAAGTATAAATAGAATCAAACTGAGCCAAGGGTTGTTCCAACGTTTGTTCTTGTTGTTGTTGTTTTGTTGTTCATATATTGATTGTTAAGGAATTAATTGAGTCTTAACTTTGTAGTATATGTACAAATTGTGGTAGAAAAACACTTGACATTTGACTTTCACAAGGCTATTACAATTTTTACCCTTCACTTCCTTTGTAGTGCGATACCGAAGTTATAAATCGATAACACAGCTAGAAGACATCATACAGATATATATATTTTCTACTGTCTTGGAACTAAATTTACCAAAAAGTGGTTTACTGCTAATCAACTTCGAGGATCGATAAAAACCGTTGAGTACCTAACAAGAGGGAATCAGCATTAACTATCATTCGAGTTGGTAGTGAAGTTGAAAATGACAATGGGTACCCACTATCGGGTAGTTGTAGTGGTCTGTACTTTTGGGTATCTACCAAGAGAAAACTGCCCGTGGATACCACACCAAAGGGGAACTACAAATGGGTACCTTGCAGGTGGGTCCTTAACGGTGAATTTAATGATTTTAATGGGTACTAAAATTACGAAATATGAATTAATAGTTCAATTTCAATTTTATTTCAAAAGTTAAGCCATAACCCAGTCACTATTTATGCCATTATTATTTTGAGTATTGTTTCAAATGCATCATTCAGTTTAAATTGTTGAAAAGAGTTTTCGTCTCCTCAAGTAGTTTGTTTATTTAAATTCTTGGTGTGGCTGTCTGTGGTTGAAGAACAACCAGTTTGCTCTAGCTCGTTTTTATCTATGGACAGTTCCCGGTTAGCTCAATTAGCTGGACGGACAAGCAACAACAGGTGCGTCTATTTAGATATGTACGTGATACACGTACATATATCGGTGGGGGCAAGGTGGGGTCCAAATGGGTCTGCGCACTGATCGATTTTGTCAAATGTGGCTAATTGGTTTTAAATGCCCAACGCCCCCGTCAATTATTGCAATTATTGATTGTATGTATTGACAGAGGGCTTTAGCTGCTTTTGCTGTTGTTCGTTAGGTAATTAGGCGATATGAAATGGGAAATGGGAAAGTGTGTGTCCAAGTGTGTCCAACCCGATTAACATTCTGCATTTGTAACCTGCTGTCAATTCACTCATCATTTTTGTATAAATATTTATCTGTGCTTTGTTTTCCATTTTGTTGTTATTTTCAAGACTTGGGCAAATACTGGGTGGTCAAAGCACTCAACCAAAATCTCTTGTGGCGTCCTCGTGCTTTCCTTTGTTGTTGTTGTTGTTTCACAAATTAAATGCAAATATGCACATATATATTTGGTATGTGTGTATATGTGTGCTTGTTTCTTCTTTTGTTAACTTTATTTAACGTTACCTTTTACTTTCATTATTTTACGCTGCTACTATTTTCTATTGCTGTTTCCATTGCTACCAACAGATGGCGCCGCAGTGCTCTGCTAGCATGACTCGGCATGACTCGACCACACTGGACGAGACTCTTTCTCACAATGCGAATTAATTTGATTTTAGATTTTTGAACAGGAGCTATTTCATTTCTTGAATTTAGAGGAAAACCTAATTTATTTTCTCTCTGTTATATGCAAATCGAAAATTATATTTACGTTGCCATTTTTCCTATTATTCTAAGCTGTATCCCATACTTTATATTTGGAAATTAGATCATCCTTAAAATTGATAATGATGATAAGACTTGTTAAACTCTTATTTGAGATAATAATCCAAGAAAACATTTGTGGATTGCATTTATCTACAGAACAGTCTTTTTCATTTCTTGACAGAATCCGGATTATGATTAAAGCAATTGCCAAACAATAAGCGAGCTGTAGCAAAGCACCAGAGTATAAAGAAATTCACAAAAGGACAAACGAACTGTGAAGTGTGAAGTGTGGAACTGTGTGCGTCATCATTTAGTGCTGCCTAAGCGGTTAAGCTCTGGATACCAAAAAGGATATCTGATGATGACAATATGGCGTTAAGTAATTGCTTTCAAAGGCAAACAGCACACACACACACACAAAGCAACACAACACAACAGCTAACCAGACTAAACCAGAGTTAACTAGACAACGACAACAACAACAACAACAACAGTCGTGTTAATCAGGCAATTGTTTTGTTGTTGACAAGCCAACGCACGCATACATGTGTGAATATGAGTGTATGTGTGCGTGTATGTGTATGTGTATGTGATATACACATATGCGTTCTATATATACGTGAAAAGGCAAATCGATAAAGACAATGAGATGACAATAATGGGACAAAAGCAAAGCACAGTCTAACCAAGCGAAAGCAAGAGACTAGGCGTGGAGGGGAGGGGAGGGGGCGTAGATCTCAGCGAAACGAACACATTACACAAATACAAGAGACGATGGACGAGAGACGAGAAATGGGAAATGAGGAACGAGGAACAAAAGACGTGAAGACATTGCTCTGTCACAGTCGGCGTCGCAGTCGACGTTGGCTTCTTGACGTGGGCTGCCCACAGTCTCAAGCGCCTGACTAACTTGACGGACGTTTGACGCAGTGTTAAACAATAACAAATATATTAACCAAAATAATTGCTGCTATTTATATTGAAAATCGATTTTGTTTTATTTTCATTTTCATTTAAGGTATACTGCATTTATATCTACTACTTTTAGAGATCTTTACTCTGTTCAATCAGTCAGTCATGCAATCAATCAATCGACCTATATTTAATATGTTCTTGTAACAAATAGCAACAAGATGAATCAGCAGCAACTGCGTCTCAGACATTTAAGACGCGATAATTTTTAGTTGAAACTTATTTGTTGTGCATATAAGCTATAAATATTTAAGTATTTGTGTGTGCTCTTGTTATGAGAGAGAGAGAGAGAGAGAGGGGACAGTGTATATGTTAATTATTTAACCCAATTTGATAACTCGATATGAGTGCACTTTAAATGCACATTATTAGCTTAGACCTCATATACAGGAATGGGTAACAACGAGTGGAACAAACTACTGGAAATGAAACGGCACATTACATTCCAGTAAGCCTAAAGACATTGCGGCATTCGAGCTTGTTTTGAAACGAATTCTCATTAAAAATATACATATATATTTATATATATATGTATATAAACTGTACGAAACCTGAAAAAGACGTAAATATTACGATTGAAATGAAATAAAATGAAATGGCAACGGAACACGCCAGATGACAACAGAATCAATTTTTGTAGGAACAAAATATACTTTTCATTGAATGAAGAAAATTGCAACTGAAAATTAATTGAAATTCAAGGTTGGTAAAATGAAAGTGAATACAGTTAAGTATAGTCACTAGTCACTAGTCAAATTGCAAATTATGTTGTAAGCACATAACATTTATGTACGTATATATTTTGTGTATAGTATAAACACACATACGTCAATTGACACTATGCAAAATCGATTGAATAAACTGAGAACTTGATAACGAATACACAATTAAATTGAGGCTAAATGCACTGTATGCCAATATTGATTGATTGATTGATTGATTGATGCGCTGGTAGCAACAAGTTCACCAATTAACATTACCATTCTCATCTACATGCCACATGCCACCACCGCTGTGCCAAAAACATATTCAGGGTCAATCAATTTGAATGTATGCGTTATTCATTTTTGCTTCAAGCAATTCACAATCTTATCTAAACGCAAAAGTATAAAAAAAAAAAAAAAAAATAGCCTAATTAATGAGCAACAATAACAAAAATAATATACGATTCGCGTGGCCAGCTACCGGTTTATTACCAAAATTATTTATCGTGCTTTGGCCGCGAAAGTACTTTTCCGTGTTTTCCAGGAACCTCGGAAACTAACATATCCAAAATACTCGTATATGTGCCATTATGTGCCTATTGCCATAAAAGTGCCGATTGGCAATATCTAGTGCAGCAGTAATATTGTTATTACATATATATATATATATATATATATATATATAGCAAATCTCAAGTTAATTTTACACGATTTGCATATAGTATTTGGATGGGTTATTCAGAATCATACTGTCAAATTTCTCTAACACAAAAATGCACGAGTCAAATTCAAAGGGAATAGACACAAAATTCTTTCTTTCAAAATTCATTTGTAGAGAATGCGAAGCTCAAACTTCAAGTCCATAAATGGAAATTCATAAATTGCGTTAAATTCATTAATCGAGTTTTTTTGATTTAATGGAAAATCTCGATTGAAATGATTTTCGTCTTTTAAAATTACTTTCGACTATGGTTTTGAAAATGAAGTTCCCTTATTTGTTAAGATTGCAAAATAAAGCCAGAATGAATTTTGTCTGTTGCATTATGACAATATCATTTGTTAATCTTTTCTTTTTACATAATTACTATTATACTATTATAATATATTTTTTATTCGCCTTTTGCCCTTGCGGTCGGAAGCGTTAAGTCTTGCATCGCTTAAATGAAGCAGTCGCGGGTTGGAATCCCGCTGGAGGCATGGTTGTTAGTTGTTTGTCTAGTCCAGTAGTAGTCCGTTTGGCCTCCTTTTCTTTCTTCTTATTAACCTTTCTGTCTAAATCACCTCAACGGGCCAAATATGGCCTATGTATAACCGTATAACCAATCCTATCGCGAATCCTATCCTATCCTATCCTATCCTATCCTTGTGAATAGAGTACTTTGAGTCTGAGGTTGACAGACTTCTTGCGCACCTGTTGTCTATGGCATTTGTGGTTGTTGCCGTTGTTGTTGTTGTTGTTGATGTTGTTGATGTTGTTAATGTTGTTATTCTCCATTCTTCTGCGTCGCCTTCTTTCTGTTGATGGAATTATTGTTGTTTTCCACGATTGCCAATAACAGAGACAACGACGACGACGACGACGACAACATTTGTAAACAACAACAGTCGCCGATTATAATAATTATCAACTATTACAATATAGACGACCACCACATATTTGTCGCATATATATTATGGATAACAGTCAGACAGACAGACGGACAGACAGCGCCACATTCAAAACATTCAACAGTTGGTGCTTCAGCCAAAAACAATCAATTTACATAATGAGGAATGTGGTGCGGGGGTGCGGGATGTGTGGTGGGGGCACACATCTAAACGGTTTTGGCATGACTCAATCGACGACCACAAAAACAAACGTCTCTACACCGGAGCAGAGGCGGTTAAGCAGTAGAAAAAGTGAGAAGGGTGGACGAGGATAAGGAGAAGGAGGAGAAGGGGTATTTTCCAAGTGCCTGCCACACAGAGTTCGTCGTAAGCATTCAATTGAAAAACTAGTTCAAATTTTTCAACAATTGTCATTCCAAGTGCATTCGTTGTTCAAATTATTAATGTTGCTGTGCTTTTACATACCCTGTAGCTTAAGCAAAGGGTATATTTATATATATATATATATATACATATATAATTACATTTGGTTAGTAGACACAGATAGATCAACAAACAGAATTATTGTAGTTTTTTTTTTTTTTTTTTAAGAGGAGTTGTAAGTTTTATAACATAATAAGTGGTATCTACGATTCGGAGTTTGAATCGGATAGTTATATTATATACATATAGGCAGAGAATTTTATTTTTATCGTTTTTAGTTAATCATCGACTACCACGAACAGGTTACAGTTATTGCGTGTTACTTATTAATTAAATTAAAAATACCAAGAGTTCCCCCTCTTGGGAAAAAAAATATTCAAATTTACGATCGTGTGTGATTCATTCAATCCACAAATATGAAACTGACCCGCTCTGTAAAAATAAAAAGCACCAACAACAACAATATTGTTTTGGCCTTTCCCGCTAAAATCACGCTGATGAATTTGTGCCGCGTCGCAAGCCGAGTTATTAATTGCATCAGCCAATTCGAAGGCACACATTAAGTATACCGTAAGTGTGCCAACAACAACAACAACTGCTTACTTATGCCTGTGCTGTGTGTCTAATACGCGTGAGAAAGAGAAAGACATAGAGAGAGAGAGAGAGACAGAGAGAGAGGGATAGAAAGAGAGAATGGATCACAAGAAAACATTTTAATTGAGCAGCGTAAATTGATTTTTTTTTTCTACGGATATCTTTACTTTTACACACGCCCACAACACCCACAACACCCACACACCCACATCACCACCACAATTTCGTATATACGTATTGTAACGTATTTATAGTTTTGCGCTTCTTCCCTCCACTCCCTCCGCCGCTTTCTTGACTTTACTCTCTGCTTCGACGTGAATGACTTCGCCATGCGTCATTAGCGTCAGCAGCGCGCCCCAAAAAAAAAACCAAATGAACAGAAATTGAAGAAACGGGGAAAAAAAATCAAACAGTTGCGCTTTACCGAAGCATAAATACCCTACGCAGATCTACTTATATGTGAAGATCAACGATCAATCATCAATAAGTATAAAAATATATATGAAATTATAAATTTTGATCAAATTTAGAAAAAAGAAGGGAGAATTCATTAATCATGTAAGACAATTTATTGAACTTTTGAATTGTGGTTTGTACACGTCACAAATATTTCAAAACGAGTTTCAAGTGAGAAAAACAAATTTTTAAACCACGTGTTTTTTCTCCATTTATATTCGGAGGTATGTTAAATAAATTTGTAAACAAACAACACTTCTGGTCGTACATACAGTTTACAAAAGAATTTCGAGTAAGTGGGCGGGGGGGGTACGTCACACATTGCGTGACAAATATTGAGATACTCACTGCAAGGGTATCAACAGCGAGAAGAATAACAGCACAAAATTGCCGACACTCATCTTCGCAAACATCTCGCTCTTCGAACTCACTCTCTTTTTTACTCCGTCACTGTTTGGGGATGCTCTTTGCTCTCTACTCACCATCTCTCTCTTTCTTCTGTCGTGCGTGGAGCAAATGACGCAATTGGATAGCAGCGTTTGCGTCAGCCAGCAAACTTCGACGTCGCAGTCACCTTCAACTTTAAAGTTGAAGTTACAATTTCTCAAAGTTTTGAACAATGCGAGCGCAAGCAGCGGCGGTCTAGTTATAAAGTTCAAACACGCGCACACACACACACACACACAGCGAGAGAGAGAGAGAGAGATGGATAGTGGGAGAGGGAAAGAGTGCACTCGCACTAGCACTTGCTGATAACCGAACTTTATGACGACGGACGCTGAAAGGAAGGCAATTTTGATTATGACACACTCGCTTCGTTGAGTATTTGCTGGGTTTGTTCTTGGTACAAACAAATACATGAGAATACATACATAAATACATATGTGTATGTGTGTGTGTGTGTGTGTGTGTGTTGCTGTTGATAAGGTCACGATGAAAATTAATGTTTATTTTTTCATACGGATTGTTGCACTCCACATAATTTCAAATGCCATTCGTGTGAATGTAAAGCGAAAAAGGTTTCTTCATCTTCAAAGCACCGTTAAACATTCAAAGCGTTTTCCAATACTGATAGTTGATCATGCTTATAGATTATATAGAACACAAAATTCAAATTCTTTGTTTAAAAAATGAACAAGTAAAATTTTTTTAAAAATAATTTCTCTGTTGGCTGCATATATAATTAAATATTAGTTGCTGCTGTGTCAGTAATTTTCGAAAAATATTCAAAATTTAAGAAAGCAGACAAATTCTATAGGCACCTAAAATAAGTTTTTCCAAAAACAAGTTTCCAGATATTGACAATGGCACCAGAAATTCTGTTTCGCTGCGGCTTGCGTTATTCGAAACAAAAGAAAATATTTTCATTTATTGATCGCTTTTCACTTATTTTTCATAACAAAAAAAAAAAAGGTCGGTAAAAACTGATGCGCTGTGCTCTGAGCCCAATTGGCTTCTTGTATCAGATAAGATTACTAGACCCACTTTGGCAAGTGTGACTTGCGCAACACACAAATGCACGCACACACGCACACACATGCACTGGTCTAATTGGGTGGGTGGCTGTTAAGTGCACGTGACACGCATTAGTATTAAGAGAGTCGCCACCAAGTGGCAGCTGCTAATTGTTGGGCTAAATAATTGTATGCACTTGATTTACATTCGTCTGTGGAAACTTATTTCTTATTAAATATCAAATATTTGTTGATGAACAAAACTGGATTGAACCGCCTCAATCCTCAAAGTTTGGAATATTTAGACAAAGCGAATAATATCATTTTATTTTATTTTGTTTGTTTAATTTTTCACATATGCGTAACAAAGTGCTAATTAAGTTGAAATGGAACAAAGCGAAGTAAACAGTGGAAAACATGTACAAGCAAATGTCCATTAAAATGTCAGTTAATCAATTATTGACAATCCCATACAAATTACATATATATATATATAAGAAAATATCATTGCAACGAATTTTTATGTGTTATGTTTTCTTCTTTTTTTTCGTGACGTGCTAATTTACTGTGTACAGCATGAGACAACATTAGCATTAGAGATGTGCTAATTCCGATAGGCCACCGTTCGCTAATTGCCATAATTTGAGAATGTGTGTGTGTGTGTATATATATGTGTGTGTGCACACATATTTGCCAGTCTTTTGTTGTGCTCGTTTCGTGTATACCGTTTCGTTCCATTTCACATTGATCTGTGCAGCAGACTGGAAAGTTTTTGCGCACTCTGAGGAGAGACGTACGTATTTTCACAGAGGAGTTGCTGGCAGAAGTGTTTACCACATCATGTGACAAAAAAAAAAAAAAAATGGGAGAAAAACTCGACGATTTTATTTAATCATTCAATAAAACACCTCTTTATTTATTAATAGCCTCCATCTAAAAATATAAACTTAGAAATAGACGAGACAGGCGTTAATTGCGTGTGGAAGGTGTAATCACATAATGCACACCAATCAAATCTATTTTCGTTCCAATTTTCAAATATTTGTTGTTGATCGAGCGACTTATCGATTTTTTTCTTGGACGGCAGGCAAGGCACGCTTAGCCCAAAAAAAAAAAAACACGGCTCAAACCGGACTACAGCTAAAGTCCAAGGCCGTATTTGCTTTTGGTTTTTT
The DNA here is from genome assembly GCA_037043585.1 of Drosophila mimica. Lineage (NCBI taxonomy): Eukaryota > Metazoa > Arthropoda > Insecta > Diptera > Drosophilidae > Drosophila > Drosophila mimica. Next base: position 288,983 of record JBAMBE010000312.1, on the reverse strand, counting down.
TTTTACGTATCTGCTGCTCTCTTATGCATAAAGCCATTAACCCGTAACTGTAGCTGACAAGTGCATGGATGGATTTGGGTGGAGTGGAATTGATTGTGTGAGGTGCAAGTTTTTTTGTTGTTATTATTATTGTTTTTGGCTTACAAATCAATCAAAAGGTAAAACAAAAATCAAAAACACATTGCTACGGCTTGTAACTTTCTAAATTTTGTTTCGTTCAGTATTCGGCCTTGTGGAGGCGACAGGATGGAGAAGGGGGGTTATGCTAGAAGAGGACGGCTGTGGAGTAAAGTGGGGTGGTTAACTGGTTTGCTTGTTTGGCCTCAAGCAACCACAAATACAACAACAACCACAACAAGAAATCCACAATAACAAAAATAACCACAACAAAACAGTCAAAGCCAAAGCCAAAGCCAAAGCTATATCAAAAGAACCTCGTATAAAGTATAAAGTATATACCATAATATATAGCCTATATATATATATATATATCGTATATACGTATAATAATAATATTGCATGGCATTTGGTTTGTGTTTAACAAACCGTAAAATTGTATATATATATATATATATATATATATATATATATATATATATATATATATATATATATATAAGATATATACATATATACATTGCATTCTTTGCAAAAAGTTCAACAGCACTTTCTACATTCTCGCATTAATTAAGCAACGTGCAAAATTTCCGTAAATATGAGCAACATTCGCATTCTCCGGCTTATTGCCTCCCTCCCTTCCGCACCCCACCCCACCCTCTCCACTAGCAAGCAGCTACCCACCCACAGCAGCAGCCTTGGTCGACATTTCTATTTGACATTTGGCTGGTTAATTATTTTCACCCAAGTCACTAATTAATTCAATCAATAATCTACAGAAAAGAAAACCAAATGAAATGGAACACTACAAGAGTAACAGTAAAAGTAACAGCAGCAGTAATAGCAACATTAACAGTGACTGCATTTGGTAGTCGCTGCACGAGTTGATCACCCATGCAACTGTGGATTGTGTAGTAAGCCAAACCAGTTAGTTAACTGCAATAGACCTTAAATTCCATTTAGATTAACTTTGATGCTTGCTTTCCAAGTTGCAAGTTGCCAAGTTGACAATTACATTTTTCCAACACACAATAGAACGAGACACTGATATCGAAATCGAAATGACGCAGGAACATAATCGGCTCAATGGATCCACAAAGAGGAACATCTAGCGGAACGCATTACATTTTTTTCCAATGATGTGGAACGCATTTCATACTGATAACATTTTTTATTTGTTGATTTGGACAAGAGTATAGAAATCGAATCATTTTAAAATTATTTTATAGCTGTGCAACGGACATTTAATTCATCAATCAACTCAAATAAATCATATCTTAAAATGTCGACGATATTAAATCAAATTTTTGTTACTCCTCTGTTAATGTCGGTTAATTATCATTACAAAATATACTTGATAATTTGTATAAGGGCACGAATGGAATGGAACAGCGCGTGCTCGTTTGTTGCTTTTGTAATTCCTTTGTGAGTGTTCGTATTTTATTGCAAACTGATCACACAATGCAGAAGAAAACGACGGAAAATGTCGTTAAAAAAAGAGACAGATTCCCGTTGCTGTTGTCGACGTCAAATCGAAACGTGAGTTGTTTTTTGTTTTCGTTTTGTTTTTGTTTTTGTTGTTTTTTATTGTTGTTGTTGTTGGCGTTACACTTGTTATTGCCGTATTAAGTGTTTTTTTTTTTTTTTTGTCTTTTGTTCGCATGCGACGAGCGAATGTTTCTGGTTTCGACAAAATGCACAGCTCCAAAAATGGGCGTGAGAAATCGCAGCAACCCGAGATCGGTTCGCTTATGGGCGTCATCATTAGCGTCATTATGCCATAAAAACAACAAATAAGACAACAAAATGCCTGAATAAATACATGTGCTACATACACAGAAGTGACTAATTATGTATGCATGTATTATGTACGTGAACAAATTTATAAGAAAACCAGAAGGAACCGCACAGGGCGAGATGCGCATTTGCGGAACGCGTGAGAAACGAAACGAAACAAAACGAAACTGAAGGAAAATCACTAAACAGTTACAGGTGTACTTTCATAACATTTAGTATTTATTTGAGCACATCTCATTTTTTTTCTTTCTTTTTTTTTATTAAATAGTGAAAATGTCAACACAGCTGATTTCCATTGCATTTGCCATTTGACTCTCAGAAGTCGCAGAGGCACAGAGAGCGCATGCGCAGCTAAAAGCTCATTCGAATCATCAAACAAAAACACGCAAAAAAAAAAAGAAACTTTTGGCCAGCATTTGATTTCCTCCCCATGCTGAGCTGATCAAGCGACTGTGTTGTTGTTCTTTTTGCTGCCTTGAACCATTGGCACATTTATCGGAGTGGGCGTGTGTGATTGTTCCCAATAAGAGCACAAGAACTGCGAGCAGCCGTAACCCAAAGCGCGCACGAGAGAGAAAGAGAGAGAGAGGGAGAAGGAGAGAGAAATTGCAAACTTAATTGCAAATTGTTTATGTATTAGAAGCACATTAAAAAAGCAACACCAAAAAGTAAAGCCACGAAAATGAGCAGCAGACGTTGTTGTTGTTGTTGTTGTGTGCAAACATTTCTTAGCTGTGCTATTTTTATAACAAAAACAAAAAAAGAAACAAAATAAAATAAATAAAAAAAAAAGTAAAGCGAAAGAGCGCGCAAAGGCAGCAGCAGCAGCAGCAGCAAAAACAACAACAGCACAATGTATAAAAGACGTTGACTGACTTGACTTCTGCTTTGTGTGCTTGGTGCTTGGTGCGCAGAGCGGGCGAAGGCAGGCGGCAAGCGGCAACGCCGGCACAAGGATGGGGCCCCAGTTCATGCGAATTTTTTTTGGGAATTTTCCACTGGCAACGCGACAGCAGCAACAGCAACAGCAACAGCAACAACAGCAACAGCACAACATGAATAATTCACTTTTGGCCCAAGGCATGCGGCTTGGCTGCGTGTGCATGCCGTTTCTGTATACATTTCAACATTGTCGCCAATAAGAAATTGCATGCACGTACTTGCTGCGCTGCGCTGGGCTGCCTTTAAGAAATAACTCCCACCCCCTCTCCTAGCAGCATTATAAGCAAAAAAGAACTTAGGCAAAGGCAAAGCATCGGCGCAGCAGCAGCAGCAGCAGCAAATATCTGATTAGACACAGCAAGAAGATAGACCAAGCTAAGAAAAGAGGGAGAGAGAGAGAAACACTTCAACAATTGAAAAGCTCGCTAGCAGAAGCCACCCAATTAGCGCGCAGGCGCATAAGCAGCACCAACAACATTTTCAAGCAGAAGTATAATAACAACAACAACAACAATGTGAAACGAAACTGGTTTGAAGACGCGCTTCGCTGCCGCTGCCGCTGCTATTGGATGCCAACGACGAACACAAGACGGCAAAAACGGTGAGAGACGCGCAGTTAACTATGTTTTTTTTTTCCTTTTTGCTTTTTCTTTTTTTTTTTGCTCACTTGTTGCGTGGCGCGCGAGCGAGATGGAAGACATTGCAAACTTTTCCATTGATGAATTTTTTGTGTGAAGCGCTCGAGAAACAAACAAAAAAAAAAGAAAAAAGCCACAATAAGAGAGCGAAAGAGGAGGGAAACAAACAAGTGGCGCCATGGCAGCCCAATTCGTTTGCTCCATTGACTGACTATCGTCTTTCCCAGCCCCACTCCCACACTCCCGAGTGGAGCTTTCTAGAACTTTCGTTGCGTTCAGTTTTGAAATCTACAAATTAAACAAAAATTGATCTGCCAAACATTCCAATTCGTCATTCCAATTCGACAAAATGTGTGGAAGTCGATATTTTTTCGATAATTTTTTGCTTATTTTTAGCAGCAGCGACAACAGCAACAGTAAAACCAATTGTGAAATCAAAGCAACAATTATAAAATTGAGTTTTATGAAATTTGATTATTTTTTTTTTTTATTAATTTACACTGCACGCACACTACACTAATATTAATTACCACAACAAAAAAAAATTATCAAAATAATATCAATCGTCTGTCTATATGTCTTTGTGAAAATTATATTTATCGCGAATCAAAATAAAATGCAAACGTTGCTATTTCACTTTAGGTACAATGATTTTGTTTTATTTGTATTTTCTCACTGTGTTTCGTTGCTTTTTATGCATTTATATTGCGCGCTTTGCGGGCCCCCCACTCGTGATGGTGACGACAGAGATGTGGCCGGGGGGAACGGCACGTAGACGTAACTAAGCGAAATGAGCAAAGACGAAGACAAAAAGCGACGAAGACACACGAGACGAGACGAGACGAAAATACGTATACGCCTGTACGGTAGATTCAACGCGAGTAAACTAAAACTTTGCCACTTGGAGCTCTGGCGGCGGCGGCAAATCGCAGCTACGACGGCGGCAGAGACGCCAGCGTCACCAACATATGTGCGTGTTCGTGTGCGTGCGTGTGCATGTCTGTGTGTGTGTGTGGTGTTTGATTCACATTTTGTTTTGTTGTTTTTTCGCCCTGGAGCATTGAACGGTGCGAAGAACCGCAAAGTTGATCCACACAACGCAATGCGCTCAAATCAAGAGAGTAAATGTAGGCAAGAGAAGGCGCGAGAGAGAGAGAGAGAGAGAGAGGGAGAGCGTACGGCAGCATGTTGAAACAGAGAGAGGCAGAGCGAGAGCGAATAGAAACAGAGAGCTCTACAAATTCTTGTTAGCGCTGTTGACGCAAGGGGTTGGGGGCATGGAGTGAGGAATGCTTGCATTAACTCATGTTACAATTCGATTAGATGACGTCGACGATGCGTTGTCTTCTGATCAAATCCCACGTTTAGTTGGGTAACGCACACACACACACACACTGAGGGTGGCAATGTTGAATGATTTAAGAGCAAGGTTAAGATTGGAAAAAATGCACTACTTAAATGCGAATGATTTTGGCAGGTTTTCGTGCGGCGCCTAAAAGTATGTGGTACAAAATAAATGCAACTGTTTATTTCTTGTTTTTTTTTTCTATTTGTTTTTTTTTTTCGTTCTGGTAACAAAACCTTTTATAACTCCAGCAAACAAAAAATAAGCATTTTTCAGTAGCATATTTTTTTTGTTTGCATATTTTGCTGCGCATATGTTGTTAATATATATGTATGTGACATATCACTTAATGGCTTTTATATTCAAAGTTTGCTTGCTTACCCACAATTAAATAATAATTTTTCATATTTATCGATTGATTATTTCATATTATCGATTAGTGCTTGTCAACTTACCTGAAATGAAAACAAGAGAAGAATGGAATTAATTATGATGTAAATATATATTGAATGTATGGGTGGGAATGAGATAGGCACATAGTCAGTCAAGCGGTTAGACAGAAACTAACCGGGCTTTGGTTGCACAAAATGCCTGTCATGGTTCTTATTGGAAGCCGGCCGGCTGACGACTGTGGCAGTCAGCTTCGCAAACTTTGGGTCGGCACCCGGGTCGCGGGTGGCGCACTTCAACTTCACCGATCGATTGTTGGCCGGTTTCATGCTTTTTTTTAAAACTGGAACTGCATATTTTTCGAAATTTTTCGCTTTAAATTTTGAGTATATATAGGTTTATATTTTTTATATTCCTAAATTTCTGACAAATAATTTTTTAGCATAGCATAGCATGCTATATAATGAAAAGCGAGCACTCGAAAGAGAGCGATAGAAGTAGGGGCAGGCAGTTGTATTGATTGCTCTGTGATAATCGTGAGACCCGGGAATAATTGATAACACAAAATGATAAGCGTGTTCGCATATATTTAAATATATGTAGTAAATATTGTGTAAACGACTATTTATTATTTATTTTCATGGACCTAACATTTCAGCATAAAACTTTAAAAATCGATCTCTTTGCATCTAATATGAAATAAACATATTTTCGAACAAAAAATTACAGATCTAGGAATTTTTCAAGACTAACCAAAAACATTTGTCTGATCATTTCTAGATTTATATATATATATATATATATATATATATATATATATATATATATGTGTTTAAATCACCTCGGCTGTGTTGATCAAAAATATATATACTTCATTATAACCTTTTTAAAATTGTAAAATGGGTTCAGGATATAGATTCAAGATTATAGTGCCCTCTAGAGAGGTTTGAGTATTAACAAATCATATCATTATACCATATGACTGGCGAAAGAACTATCAGTCAAAAGAAAAGCTATTATCAAGTAGGGATTAGTTTGAAAACTCTACACCTTTTTTTATGATGATAAGGCTTTCTGATTACAGCTGCATTCAATTTTAGAAATACAAGACAAGACCGACATTTAAAATTTCCAAGTAAGACTGCAATATTTTACAAAGATAATTTTTCTATTTTTGGATTATATTTTATTTATCATATTGTTCCTGTGGTAATTATAATAATAAATTTAAAATGTGAACATTTTAATTCCCGATCTGCAAGGATTGCCTTTGTTACATTTGACATGTCTCAGACAACCGCCAGTTCTTTTTTTGTGTTCTTTTCGAGAGTTGCTCAGGGAGCAATAAAAATGTCTTTGTATGGTTACGATCAGAATCTTATATTATAAGTCTGTGCTATATGTGTGCAAATGTGGGAAGATCGGGCCGTTGGCCTCAAAATGCATGACGCTGTTTGCTTTTGTATTTTGTGGAATGATCGGGGATATTCACATTTAATTCAAAACGCTTTGTGCAATTTCATAAATTGCTAAAAACAAAACTCATCATTTGGGGCATGAATCTGGCGAGCGGCCAATTTTGACAGCAGCAGCGAAAATCACACAATTGGAGCAGACGAACGCATTTTCTTTTATTGTTATTAATATATATATAACATTTATATATATATTTTTTTGGGAGGTAGCTGCTTGCCAGCTGCAAACGCAAATAACTAAATACATAAATACATAAATAGGTAGATAAATTGAATGTTTTTGAGAATGCAAGAATAGAAAAACTGAGAACGAACGTCAACGACTGCCCAATACTCTGGACCTAATTTAATTTTGAGTAGCTACACAGACAAAGCAAATGTTGCGACGACAACTCAGTGACTCCAAAACCTTGTGGTTGTAATCTAAGCTATACTAGCTGTAAAAAATCTGCACACTTTCAATGCATGCCCTGTAAAAGGCGTGTAATGAAATCAGCATGCCCGTTCCACTTGTGGGAACAGGGTATCAAATTACTAACATTGCATTGCATTGCATTGTGCCGCTTTGCTGAACGCTCAGTATGCGCCCCCGTCTGTCTGTCTGTCTCTCTATATGTCTGTATATGTGGGTCATTATCTTGTTTACACCAAAAAGACGCTAACGTCAACAGCGACGCCACGTCTCAGCAGCAAACGCACGATCAATAGAACTGACGAAAAGAGAGCGGTGAGCAGAGTGCAGCGAGAGCGAGGAAGATAGCGAGAGAAAGAGACAGAGCCGTACGACGCGAATCAACGTTGTGGGTTGTTGGGCGTCCTCTTCCTCTCTCTCTCTTTCTCTATCTCTCTTTCTATGTGCAGATGCGTAGGAGAGCGAGCAACAATCACATGTCAATTGCATGCATAAGTGCAAAACACACAAACATAACGCATAGACACACACACACACATAACGCATAAGCACTCAACATACACATGTTCAGATTTAAAAGTTAAAGAATTTATTGAGAGAGTGAGATTAAGAGATAGAGATGAAGATAGTCAAATCGATTTTGTATTTGACTGTAAGTATAACAACAAAATTATAAAAGTAATAATAATTTCTTTATATTCCAACAAAAAACGTGAAATTATTAGAAAAAATTAAAAAATTTTGGCTTTGTATTTGTATATTCTAATTAGAAATTAGTAATCTTTGTTTATTGTATGACATTTTATTGGGATTTTTACATCAAAATCAATTTAATATAACCTAATTAGATACCTTAGATATATATTCAATTTGACTATTTGACACCTCAGATTTTTGTATAGCCCGGGCAAAGTGCATTGTACATTTTCGCAAAGTTTCAAGAATCTTTTTATTTTTCATTTATAATGCACTTCAAATGCCGCAATTGAGCAAGGGTATGTTCGTTCTTCGTTTTACCTATGATAAGCGTCATATCTTTTGCGTGTGAATTTAATCAAGACGTTCACTTGCTCACACTCATGCAGACGTACGTGCGTCACACCTACATGAATATTAATATACACACACACATACGTATGCACATTCCAATTTCATAATAAGTATTAATTTAATTAAGTTTTTGCCCGCGCGCGAACTCTCTCGCAGTTGATACAGCCCCCACCCCACCCCATCAAACGAACACGACGACAGGTTAACGAAATTGCGCGAGAGTAAAGGAGACGAAACTGTTCACAATTACACTCTTACACACGTATATATATATATATATATATATATATACATATATATATTACCCCGAGAGCACAAAATATACATACATACACAACATGCACACATGCACGCACGAGGCGAGAGAGTGCGACGAGCGCAAGAACTTTAATCTCAACAGGTAAAATGGCTTAAAATTGCTCTCTTACTGACGCTGCATGTGCATGTGTGTATGCATGTAAGTATACATGTGTGAATCACGGTTGGTACAATTAAAATGTAATTATTTGTACAGCATAATTTAAGTAGAACTATGATTTATTTGTTGCATTTTCTTTTACCTATGTATGTAGGTGTGTATGTATATAAGCATGTGTGTATGCATGTGTATATGTATGATTGCATGCTTGAGTCACGGTTGGTTCACTTAAAATGTAATAATTTGAACAGCATATTTTAAGTAAGTTATGATTTATTTGATGCATTTTTTTTACCTTCAAGAAGTGAGCCGCGATTGATCAACATGCTCGTCACCTTCAGCAGCCAACAGTAGAAGCGAAAAAAGAGAAAAACGCTGTGCAGTGCCGCCACTGCTGCGCTTTGTGAGAGAGGCAGAGAGAGAAAAAATGGCAGAGGGAGAAACGACGTGGAGCAGTACAGCAAGAGAGCAAGAAGAGAGCGTGCTCAATGCGCCAACGTCGATGTTGACCTTCTTATTCGAGTGTTGCTGGTGCTGCTACTGGTCCTGATGCTGTTGTTATTGTTGTTTATTATTGTTGCGGTGCTTTCCATCAGCTTAAGAACTTTCTTAGCAGGGGGCGTCGGCCGGCAGAATTTGTATTTTAAATGCTGCCAACTTTAACTTGAACGCCAGCGTTGCAATCGCATTAATCGTATGTATGTATGTATGTATGTACCACACACGCACACACACACACACAAGGGAAGTTAGATAAACAGAGCTGCAGGCGAGACCACAGCATCGAATATTGTTGTTATAATTGTAATTGAATGCAGTAATGCAGTACACAGAGGGAGTGGGAGAGGGTGTGGTGTGGGAGAAGAAAGTGCGAAATTTAAGGAAAAGCTTGCAGTAATCGCTGCTTGCTGCTGGCACTTTTACGTCCTGGCTTTAAGCTTTGCACATTTAATTTTTCATTACATTTTTTTTTTTTTTTTGTGTGTGAAACTTTATTAAAGCAGCTCCCCAAAATGTATGCACAATACACACACACACACGCACATACACACAGAAAGAAATTTAAACAAAAGCGAGACGAAAAAAAAGCACAAGCAACAACAGCGGGCAAAAGTTAAAAAGTAAAGTGAAGTTGGAACGAGCGCGCGTTTCTGCGTTGTTCTCAGCGTTACTTCGACGAATTTCGTGCTACTAAAAAGCCAGAGCGAAAAAACAACACGAGTATCGAGAATTCACCTCATCCAACAATCCACACACCAACTGTAGTGTATGCCGTTGTAGTGGCTGCAGTATCAGCGGCGAATGTTGCGGCGAAAATGAAAGCAACAACACTCGAGACAGTGTCGACATCTCTCTGCGAGAGAGCAATAACACCATACCAGCTGGCAAAGAGACAGAGACAAAAAGAGAACAAAATTCGAGGCAGAAGGTCGTGTGAGGTGAAACTGTCGAGTATCTGTGTCTGTATTTGCATGTATATGTGTGTATGTGTATTTGTGTGCGAATTCGCTGTGTTGGCATGCACGTCACACTCGCCATGCGGTGGCGACTTCTCGACTTCGAGCGAGCTTCTTACCTCTACTATGCCTATGCATGTGTGTTGTATATATTTATGGTTTTGTTTTTTCTTTCGCGCGTTTGTGTGTGTGTCTGTGCTGGAATATAATTTGGTGCGCAACAGACAAAACAGCGGCAATCGACGTCGCACAGTTGCTGCGCGATATCACCTTTGTGAACAGTGGGGTCGGAGCGCTCGCTTACGTGACCGGCGCGGTTATTACTGCATTGCACCACTGTGCCGCCAGCCAGCCATATACAAAGCAAATTTTGCAACTGGGAGAGTGATAGAGAGCGAGCGACAGATATGATGAGCGGGGCTGTGGTGAGTAAGCGATTGTTTGTGTGTGTGTGTGTGTGTGTGTGTGCGAGTGTTTGTGTGAGTGTGAAATCGATTAAACTCGCTGGCGCTGCATAAATGAATATTCTGACAGCAGCTGTGGGCACCGCTAGTGAATCAAGGGGGATCAAGGGGAAGGAGGTTTGGACTCGCCATGTAAAGAGAATCGAGAGAAGTAAGAATGCTTGCTTAGTCAACGGCGGCACACTGCTCTGCTCCCGATGTCGATGTCGATGACGATGACGTCGACGCTGATGATGATGACGCCGACGATGAGGCAATGCAGACCGCAGCAAAAGCAGAGCTGATAATTTGCCATTTAAGAGAAAAAGGCTCGATGGAAGGGTTGCTCATTTTTATTAAATTTTATTTATGCAGTCTAGATGAAGTTCACAGGTCAAAACAAAAAATGTAATTACAAAAAATACTAGTAATTTAAATTAAATCGCTTAAGCAATTGTATTTTAAAAGCAACAAAAATTAAAATATAAAATAAATATAAAAAAAAAACAGGCTAGTGACTTGATTTTTTCCCTAACAGCAAATGCATAAGCTGAGCATTAATAATTAATAATTGATTGAAAAACAACACAGTTGATTCTACAGATTATAATTTGAGGCGACTAATTTTTACTTTAATTCAAACTACAATCTTTTGGGTGCAATTCTGCGCCTGTGTGTGTATAAAGAAATGCATCATGTATGAAGAAAACAGCATTGAAACACGCAGATATCTGATCAGCAGCGCGTGACTCTCTCACGAGCGTCAACCTCACTCTCTCTCTCTCTCTATTTCTCTGTCTCTATCTCTAAATCTCTATCCTTAAAGCTCTTACACGCTCTAAATGTATTAGCTGTGTGTATTTTGGGTTATGTTTTCACCAGGTGTTCAAAACTAGCTCGCTCAGTTTTTCGAGGCAGTCCACCAATCAGCTGTTGCTGTTGGAAATTCGCTCGAACAGCTGATAACAGACAAAAAACTAAAAGCTGCTGATAATGCTTAACCAAGCAACAGCTTTCTTTTCCCCTCTCTCGCTCTCTCACACATATATATGCATGTGGGGCATATCGGAATAAAGGTCAGGTAAATGGCAAAAAAAAAAGTGTTGAACAATTTGTTAAAATTGCAGTGAGATTTCAATTTTTCGCTTCTCCGTCTCGCATTTTTAATAGGTGTTAGTTAATGTTGAGATATACAGTTTTTGGGTCACTTGTTTCAAATGGCAAATGTGAGTATTTCAAAACACATCAATATAGGAATAACATGGAATAGTATAGAATATAATAGACATGTATGTTTGTAAGAATATTGATTGTGTTATACTTACTGCAAGTTTTGACGCCGCCTAGCACCAGACTCGGTGACTGTTTGTTGCCCTCTGCGAAGGAGGAGGTTCTTGGACGACCGCTCATGGTGACGACGCTGTGCTGCTGCTTCTCCCTCTCTCGCTCTCGCTCTCTCTTCCTCACTCACTCCTTTACACTCGCACTAGCTCAGTTTGGTAAATGAGTTATATTATTGTTGATCGCTTTTTATTTGATTATTATTTTTGATACCCCGGATAGTCTGGTTTATTTTCTTTTGTTTTGCTTTCGTTTCTTGTTGTTTTAATTTTACTGACAATCCTTAAATATGATCTTTGAATATGAGGTTAAGTCATTCTTCCCCACACAGAGGACGACAAACACGGCAGGGCAGTGGGAAGAAAGCGCGTGTCGCAGGCAAAATCTATCTTTCTTCTTTTTTTTGTAAAAAAAATAATAATACAAGACACACGCGTCGTAATTTGTACACAGCTGGCCCTTTTCTCCTTTAGCTTTAATATTTAGACTAATTTTTAATTGTTATTGCTATTGTTATTGTTTTTGTAATTGTGATTGATTGTTGTTGTTGTTTATTGTTTTGATATCTGCTTTGCTTATTTTGTTACTTCCGGTTTGTTTATATGCTGCTTGCTTCCTTAACTGATGTGGGTATTGTGATGTGGCGGCTGTTGGCCAAATTGTCAGCACTGACACACGCTTTATTGTTGGTTGGTAGGTTAACACACACAGACACAACACTCGTCAAAATGATCAAATTGTAACTGTAACACGGCTGCAAACAATCGATAAAAAAATTTATTAAACAATGCCAAGCATGTATACATACAGAAATATATATGTATATATATATATAAAATATTATATTATATGTATACATGTAATATATGTACATATATATGTATTTATAAAAAAAAAACACAAGCCAAACACAACAAATAAAAAAAAAATTAGTAATCGCAGTCGCGTCACGTATTCGTTTGCAGCTTCCGTGCGACACTTTTTAATCTCTCTCTCTTCATCTTTCTCTCTGCTTTCTTTGCTTGATTTTGTTCCTGTATGCTGTATGAAGTCGTTACCGTAACGGTTACTGTAATGTTATTTTCGTTGTTGCTAATGCTGTGACGCTCTCACTCATTCACAAAAATATACTCACTTTTACACACACACACACACACACGTACACACACACTCGCAATCAGAGCGGCTCTGCAACTCTTCTAATTCCACTTATGTTTCAATGCCACGCGTCTCACATTGTTTATTTTTGACTTTTTATTTTATTTTATTTTTTTTTTGTAAATTGCACAACACTTGCACACACACACACACACTGCAGTTAGAAATTGCTTTTGCTCTTTTCCTTATCTTCGATTTTTTTGTCATTATTGGCAATGCTTCAAGTGTAATGTGCAATGCCAAACAAAAACTGCAAAGGAGCAGCATTTTAAACGAGCAAAAGGGTAAATAGAGAAATTGAGTGAGTGGCAGGCAGTGCATGTTATTGTTGCTTGCTGTCACGAAAATAAATAGCTTGCAATTACTCACTCACACACACACACACACACACACACTGACTGAGTGGGGCCAGCCAAAGCTTTAGTGGCTGCTGCAAGTCTATGCGGTGAGGAGAGAGGATGGGGGGAAGTTATTCTGGCTTAGGTCAGTTTGTGTGCATTTCTGTGTTGCCCTGGATTGGGGCGTGGTTGCGCCTGATTGACCCCATTTGCGAAGTGGCCCAACGCTGACAACAGCTGACGCCGGCACAAAATTCTGCGCCACTACGTATGCTATGTCAAAGATGGAGCACCTTTCATTTGCGCAGACAACTAATTTCTCTGCTTGTGTGATTTGAATTGAATACAAAACTGAGTAATTGAGTACCACGAAAATGCATTAAATGCACTCAGTGAGACAAAGACAGGTGGAAGGAAGGAACCAAAAGTTACATTTACTTATACACATACATACGTACAGGCATGATTGTAGCTGGCTAGAGTGAGCGCGAAAGCTGGCTTGACAATGACACCATTTTAAATTAACTAGAGCACCAATAAAACACGCCGTACGAGCGCGCGCGAGAGAGAGAAGGCAGCCACAACAAAATTTATGACCCGATGCCACGCAAGATGCCCCTCAAACATTCACACACACACACACATACACACACAAAAGACACATTGCATGCAATATATTTGATCAAAAATACATAAAACAAACAACAACAAAAAGGAGGCGAGGGGATTGCAAATAAATATGGGCATATCGGATTTGCAAGAGCAGACACAGAACGGAAGAGGGGCAGGGGGCAGTTGCTGGGGCCATGGGTCTTTTCTAAGCAAACTGTCAGCCAAAAAGAATGATGACGCTGCTCTCTGCAAGCGTCAACGCCAACGTCGACGTCGACGTAATGCGGTAGCCGTTTGACCCACAAGACAAACGAACGCGAGTGCCGCAATTTGTGTGTGTGTGTGTGTTTGAGTGTGTGTATGTGAATTGGTATGTCAACAATAAAGTCATCCACGGCATGAGCTCATTTTCAACAGGATTTGAAGTGAAGCAAATACGTTATATGATTTTTTTCTTTTTGTGAATAACGAAAAAAATATATTTTTCTTTGTCAATTCCTTTTGTTCTTTCATATCAAAAACTCAAAAGCCATGTCGAGATTTTTACATGTATATCGATTATTAGATCGATTTCCGACAACCTGGCAACCCTGGCGCCAAAATAGAATCAATGCGCAACCTAAGCGACCCAAGCTGAAAAAGCAACAACAACAAAAGCAAACAGAAGAGACACTGTAAAATTCCATGAAGTAAGGGCAAGGTTACAAGTTGGAAGGGGAGGGGCAAGGAGTGGAGGGGGAATGTCGCAAACATCTTCACACTCCCAAAATGTATGCTATGGCATTTGCCAATGAATATGTTTGCAGACAGCCAACACACCAATCTCTCTCTCTCTTTTGCGCTCTTTGCCTCTTTCTCTCTCTCAGCCAGCAGGCATAATATCCATCAAGGTTCAAAACGACATGGCAAACATTTTGGCAACGTGAAACAGAAGAAAACCAACGGCAGAGAGAGAGCAGGAGAGGAAGAGAGAGTGAATATGTATATTCGATAGCCATTGAATTTGGCTGTTGGTCGATTTGCCTAAGTTGCTTAATTGAATTGGAAACGTAGCACACATCAACGAGCAATCGAGCAAACAACAAACAAACACACACAAGGACTGCCCCCCTTTCTCACACCAACCCTTCAATTAGCATACCCCCCTCCATCAACATTATACTACTGAGTGTGGCCCATTTAGTCGCCACTAGCTTCTTTTATATAATATATATATACATATATATATATATGTATATATATTTTCTTTTTTAGTAGCCTGAGACCAGCTAACAGTGGATGGGGCGGTTGTGGTAACGCCCCCGCTCGCGACTCTCATATTTTCAATTTGTCTCACATTGCTGCTGCTGCTGCTGCTTCTGCTGTTGTTGTTGTTGTTGTCGTCGGCCATCTTCATATTTTGCGCTCTCCGCTCTCTTCTCCGCACGTACTATGTATTTTTAGTCGCATTATTTATTGGCACACGCGCGAAACGAAAAACGTTTCTTGCGTGCGATGCCATTTAACCAATGGACACTCGGACATTCCTGGCGAGATCTTGAAACGGACGCATCTGTTGTGCGCCGAGAAGCGTGCTACGAATTCTGCGTACATGTCTGTGATCCTTTCGATCTGTACACACACTCACACATGGGTTTCACATTCATGAATTTTACAACATTTATAATATGTTAATTTTGCTGTTGGTTTTCCCTTATTAGGTCTGCCTAACAATTGTACAATAAGAATGCTATGTAAAATACACACATATTATATATATATATATATATATATATATAAAACAAAGAAAAGGTAAGTGGAAGTGGACACCATAATCTTATCGCTGCCCCCACAAAAAATAAAGAATGCACTAAAAGTGTTGCGTTCTCGTTTGGGTGTGACGAAGTTTTAAATTTAAATCTTGTTATTCGGTTGTTGTTTTCTTTTGTCTTTTCTTTGTGGTTTCTATCAGCAGATATCAAGCAAAATTATTTTTTGATAAGCGAGGGGAAGTGTGGGGTTCACATTTAAAGTCAATGGCGACTTAGTTTTTCTGATAGTGGTATTTTGAACAATGCGGTTATGTGGTCAAAAACAGCTGATCACCACTGTTACCAACGCAAAGCGACATACAGAGAGAGAGAGAGAGAGAGAGAGAGAGAGAGTGAGAGTGTGAATTACATATGAGCATTTATTGGTGGATCATCAGTTTTTAATTAGCTGTGAAACTCGCTCTCTGCGCTCTTTTGAACGTTACTTTTTGTCAACTCTTTTATTCTTTTCACACACACAGAGCAATAAACAAAAAACCAACTAACGCAAGCAACAAAGAGTGTCACATAAAAACAAGAGAAAACAGTTGTCTTTGGGGGTTCTCAGGAGTGGGTACTATATATTTCTGACATTTTTAATACAACACAGTTATTGGCCGATTGTCCCTATGCAATAATAAAGTACAAAACAAATAACAATGAAATTGTTAAATAGTGTCAAAATCAGTTTCAAGCTCCGTTAATATAGTCTTAATACTGTGGGAATTATTTGCATATAAACACGACACAGACATGGCACTGAATGAAACATTATAATACACTTGCAGCAAGGGGTATGAATATGAATGCAACGAAAACTCAGCTGAACAGCTGTTATGCATGAATGTGTGTGTGTGTGTGTGGGTGTCTGTGCATTGCACAGCCGCTTGCAGTCCCTATACACACACACAGCCACCCACGAAATACAGCAATTATGTAAGCAACACAACGGCAGCAGCTGACTAACCGACCGACCGACAGACCAAAAAGCAACTCCAACTATGAATGAAAAAAAAAAACAACAATTAAGTGAAAATTATTGCTAAATTTCACGAGCACAATTCTCTCACATTGATTTTTTTGTAGTAACAAAAATCAACTAACGAGGCTTTCGGTGCTGCTTTCGACGAAGACGTGCGATAAGCGTTTAAAACTACGCAGAGCACGCGGTGCACAGGACGCCAGCGTCAAGGCGGCGTCAGCGTTGACTAAAAACGCTCCGATTTTTACAGTCGGCTTTTGCTGCTGCTGCTCTGCTGCCTGCTACTGGCGCTGTTAATGAAGTTGGTGGCCAGTTGTCAGTGCTGCAATGGGCGCAACTAGTGCTGCTTTACAACACTGACACCAACCGAATCGATTTGCAAGGAACAAACAGAACAGCAAACAAAAACCAAAGTCACACACACATACACTGAGAAACTCGCATGAGTCCAAATGGGGCTGCTGCTGGGCTCCGTTGAATAATCGATAAAAGTTTGCGGCGTGCAAAAGCTTAGTACAAAGAAATAAGTATCGGAATGTCACGCGCAGGCGAAGGACAACGCAGGCGTAAAAGTGTTGCCAGCCTACATAGACTTTCTCTCTCTCTCTCTCTTCTTATTCTCTCTTTCTCTTACAGGCACACACAGGCAGTCAGGCAAGCACGAAAAATAAACGTGCATGGAAACAGCTGTGGCCCGGCAGAGGAGCCGTGCACTAAGCGACTACGTTGCCAACAGCAGCAGCAGCAGCGGAGGCGCCACTTGCTCACCTGCTTCCACTTCGGCTCTTCCGTACACACGCACTAGCTCTTGCCTATGCACGCACACGTGCAAGCAGCAAGTTGACGGCACCCCTTTGAACTTTAAGAATTATGCGTGTTTCGCTTCGTTCCGTTGCAACCTTTTCATAATAATTTAAACACACTTTCTATATCTATTATGACAAGTTTTAAATATCACCAAATATCACAGTTCAGTGGCAAAGTTTTCAAAATGCTAACCAAAGTTTTGTTCAGTTTGTAACATTACCCATTATTTTTTCACTTCTTTACAGTTTTTCTGTTGGCCTTTGGCGAAAGTAAATACCGCATGTGTCATCATAACACTACACTTGTCCCTGACCAACATCGAGCGCGTTTCACGAACAACGCCTACCGTGACCAACCCCCCAACCCCTCATTCCTTCCCTGTACAAACTTCTAGCTAGCAAAAACCTTTAAGAATTTGATCAGAAAATGCATGCAGCGATAAGTACTTTTGGATGGGTCAACCTACAAGTCCTATTGGGAACTCTAGCTGACGTAGTATCTCATGCAAACGTATTTGCGTTTCTGTGTGTGTGTTGCATGTCGTTAGCTGGTTGCACTTTGCAACGATGGATGACAACAGCGTGACAGCGACAAATTTGCACAAATTTTCGTTTTATTTAATTGAAATTCCTTTGAGCGGGGTCGGGTCGGTTGTTAAGCCGTTAACTAGCATGTGCCCAGAATTCTTGCACAGTGGTAATAGTGCGGAACAGTGTGCATCTTACAAGCTGCCCCAAGTAACCTTGAGACAATACTCCGATACTAATAATACTTAAATTGTTCGACTATATTTTATAAGTTTTGAATATTGTGTAAAATAATATATATATTTATGTATATATGAATATATTTCCTTTATACATTCTTCCTTTTCCAGAATGCTATTTTTTCAATTTAAATTTCAACTTTTGTTTTACAATTCACTGCAAGATCAACATCAACAACAACAACAATAACAGCACCTGCCCACTACATCGATCTGACACCACTGTGCAGCATTGATGGACGGCGCGCCAACGCATAATCAATGTTTGTTCATTTTATAATTCAGTTTACATAGTATGTACATGCTCATGTACTATGTACCTATGCAACTCTTAGGGCACTCAGACAAAAAAACAAAAAAAAAAAACCATAAAGAAATAATAACTAATAATAATAAATATATAGTATATTAAATAGCACAAACGCATACTATCGCACGCACGCGTTCTCTCTTACACATACACAGATACACATACGGGGGCACGCTGATTAAGGCACTTGTTCTCACACATACACAACCAAAGTGCGGATGGCTGAAGCGGCGCAGCGGTAAAAGGGGCGCTTGTGTAACGCAATTTCTTCTTTTGCATTAGCAGAAATGAACGTGTGTGTGTGTGTGTACTAATTTGAATGTTTTAGCTCAGCTTGCTGCTCACTGACCACAAAAAAAAAGAGAAAAAATTCGTTGCTAGAATTGCTTTTCCGTTATGTAGGATATACAAATACACATACATAAGTATATACATACATACATATGTATAACTTTTCTTTCGTTTTTGCGCTGCTATCATTTCTTTCTTTTCTTTTTCACATATATATTTCTTCACTGCTTTCTTTTAGCTACTGCTGTCGCCGCCGCCTCACGCACACGCACACATGCATGAAGCGACACACATACACACGCTCTTACACATACATGCATGCATACATACATATACACACACACACATACACAGAGAGCGCGACCCGCTGCCGTTGCCTTTTTTCGTTTCGTTTCGTCTTTCGCTATACACCTTGCTTCCGTATATACTTTTTATTCGTTGTGTCGTTGTGGAAAAAAAAAAACGAATAGCCGTTTGTACAACTGAAATTTAACAAGATTTTAGCACTTTGTACACAGAATTCCTTCGGTTTTTTTTTGCATTTGCACAGTTTTCTGTTTGAGTTTCTATTTTTTTTTTATTCGCTCCAACTATGCGCTGCTGCTTCTTCACGCGCAACACTTCTCGCTGCTATTTGCTATTTGGTTTTGCTTCATTTTCGTATATTTCGTTTGCTTCGTTTTCGTTCTAATTACTTTCGCTGTTCTCACACACACACGTTGGCTGGTAGTTTCGTGTTGTATGATGTAGTTGTACAACAATATTTGGCACTGTCAGACAAGAATCAGAGAGTATTGTGTATTATGCGTATGCTTTTTTATCGACTACCTTTTTTTGCCCATTTTAATATGGCGGCCGTGTGTATTGTGCACAAAACGTTGTCGCTACAACTGCTGCTGCAACAACAACCACAGCGAGGCAGGCAACACTACTTACACTTTCACTAAACGAAAAATAATATGAGCCGCGCGTTCCACGTTCACATTCGTTCGTGTATGAGAAGCAACTAAAAGACGAATGAAGTGCCAAAGCAAACGAGTGATAATGAAAAGAACATTGCACGATAATTATTCGATATTGTAGGCGTACTTTTAGCTTCTTTCCTGCTATTCTTTCTGTCAGCCCCGTTTCTTCATCTGCTTCTTCTTCTGCATGCCCAGATAAACGCTTTCCAACACTGCTCATGAAATTAGCGTTAACAGAACTCGACAACAGTTCTGCTAAATGTGGAGCCGCTCTGTTTAATTGTCATTGAAAGACTGTCATTTGAATCAAACAGAAACTTCAAATTAATTTTTATTTTTTTTTTATTTGGTTTTCCTTTTGACCAACAAACAATACGTATTAACTTGTATATTGTTAAACACACAAAAAATGCACTGTGGCTAAATATTATAGGTAGATAAATAATGCAAATATTGTATGCTTTTAATATATGGATATATGGAATTATTTGTGATCAACTGTCAATTGGAGCCCGTTAAGTATTTGCTATAAGTATCTATATATTGGCATAAATATAAATACACATATATATAGATATATATATATATGTAGGTAATATGTATTGGTTGTATACATGTAGGTAACAAATACATTGTACAACATATTGCCCTATAATTGATTTAGTATTCATCGTAAAATCTTGGAAAACTTTAACAGCTAGCATTTTAAATACAAAAACAAAAACACATACAAAACGCACATATAAAAAGCAAGAGTATGAAAATAATAAGTATAATAAATAATACATCATTTGGCTAATCAATGAACCCCAAAACCAGAACACAACTCAACCAATAACATTGCAAGCAATTAAAAAACCAAAACAAAAAAAAAAAAAAAAATGAATAAACAAAAAAAAAGAAAACAAAAAAAGAAACGGAAAAGACCATTGGTATAGAAGACTTTAGTAGGGTATCTGGTTCTGGTAGTACTGGATCATGTCGTAGGTACGCGTGCGGAAATTCTGATACGAGTTACGTATAACGGCCAACATGTGTGCGGCGGCTTCCTTGTTATTCTTGGTGGCCACAAATCGCTGCTTCAGCAGATTAATCGTCTGTCCGCGGAAGCAGGGCAGACCCGTGTCCAGCATTAGCGATACCAGGGACACAATCGCATCCTGATAGGGTCGCACAGCGAGGAATGCCTGCACGCACAGCTCACTGAACCATTTGAAGGTGGGCGCCTCCATTTTGCCGCCCATTATCATGACCATCTCGTCGGTGAGCTTCATGTCCGGCTCGAAGCCAATGTTGCCGCCCGGCGATGATTCGAACATGAAGCCAAAATCTGTTTCGGTTTAAGTTTTGAAAGAGTTTAGTGTATAGGCAAATATATATATATATATATATGTATACCTATGTGTATGATGTGGCCATCTTTGTCGATCATGATGTTGCCATTGTGCCGATCCTTGATTTGGAGCAGATATCCAATTAGCGAATAGGCGGCCATCGATTTCACAAAATTGGCCCGCGCCGCCTGAAACTCCTTGGAGCTCTCATCGCCATACTGATGCTGGAAGTATTCGGATAGACCGGAGTCTGTCTGCCTGCCCAGCTGGTCGCGTGACTTGGCATTGGGCACACACTCAATGACACCGCACTGGAAAATAGCAAATAGTTAATAACAATTATAGCAATTATAGCAATTGTACAACTTACACCTGGTGCTGTGGCAACAACGCGATAGGGGAACAGGAACAGATCCAGGCCAACTTGTTGAAAGATGTTTTTGAATATGGTAATCACTTGTAGTGCCAGCATATCCTGACGCACATCGTCGCCCACCTTGAATATGGCTGCCTGCCACGATTCGACGCCCAGCGTCATATGGGCATCCTCCTGTGAATTCTGCTCATAAACGCATTAGACAAAGACAGAAAAGAGAGAGAGAGAGAGAGAGAGAGATATTGTGAGTAAGACTGAGACAGATCTGCTCCGAATTAGCTGATAGAGCTAAGGATCTTATTATTTATCAGTAGATTTTGTGTGTTTCTGTTTTCCATGTTTGTGCATAGAAGAATAATTCTTAAATTAGCTATTATTCATTAGTAATTCGAGATTTTCGAGAGATTTTCTAAATTTCAGAAAGTAGATTCTGGATTTAGATTTCCACTTTTTAGAAATGCATTTCTTAATAATTGGATACATAACGAAAAATATAAAAAAAACACTAACTTTGGGATGGTTCCTTTAAAGCAAGCCTCTCTTATTTCAAATATACAAATATTTTCTTATATTTGGAAATTTTCATTAACTTTTACTAAATTTTAGGTAGATCTTTTTTTTGATTCACTATTAATGGACTAGCCAAAAACTTGGTAAACCTTTCTACACATGGGAGATTCAATCGATGTTGAAATTCCAAAACACTAAGATCACAATCTAAGTTCGAATTCTCAGTTAAGCTCCTCTCTGGAATACCAGAGAATTGCACAAATATGTTACTAGATAGGAGTATCATTTGGCAACAACCGATCGATCTTTTTTAAAAATAAATCTCCAGTCGCATTCTCTATATTGGGGCACTTTGGGGGCTCTGAGATAGAATCATCAAACATCAAAGTTAGAGTACGGATGATAGCCAGATTTTGTCTTACCGGATTATTGGATACTTCCATGGCGCGTGTCTCCAGCTCGGTGATGCCACATCGATAGACCCGGAATCTGGCCAAATATGGTGCTTTGGCCGCACTCTGCATGGGCGTACCGCTGCTATACTCAATATCGAGTACCATTGCCTCCGGATTGGATGGCAGATAGCAGCCGGATTGCACTTTGATGCGACTCAGTGCCGCCAAGCAGGCATTCTTACGCTCACTGCCTTTGGGGAAGGATCGTATCTCGCCGGATACGGCTGTGATTTTGCCAAAGAAATCAAATTCACGCTCATAGAAACGTTTGGCGGCGCCGGAGAACGATGCAATGATGTTCTGGGTGAGCGCATCCAATGCCTCATATAGATAGGGATCGCGATGCTGCTGATCCTCGTCCATGTACATGTTCGTCTGCATGTTCCAGATTAGCTGATGGGCCACTATCTGCGAACGTTTCGATATATTCTTAATGAACTCCACCACATAGCCCATGGTGTCGTGACGCAGCGCTTGAACCAGTTGCGGTATATACGGAAGCACAGATTCCGCCGGATACGAGCTGAGCGTCTTCACCGCATACTGTGCGGTTAGCGGATGCGATGGATATTGTCGCGAGAAGTATGATAGCGCCTGGATGGGCGTCACCGCTGACCAGGATAATATGTAGACAAGATCGGGACTCTCTTGCAGTAGATTCTTGGTGGTGCACAAATATTTCAACGCCTCGGGTATATGACAAACGGCGATTGGATCGGAGCAGACGAGTCGGGACACCTCCTCGTCAATGGTCTCCGCATTCTTGATGCGCTGTGGCAGGAAGACGGCCAGTGCCGGATTGTAGCACCATGCCAAACGCGCATAGTCTCGCCAAACATTCGGCTTGTACGGACGATTCCGCCACTCGGTGATCTGCTCCTCGCCTGCAACAAAACGGAGGAGAGAGCAGAGATTTCAATTTAAGAGGAATAATGTAAAGCAACTGTTGTTACCTGGCACTGTCAGATCGGGCAGACTGTTGGGATTATACCAGGTGATGAGGAACTCCAGCTCGACGGCAAGCAGTTCAAGTATCAGATTACGCTTCTTCATGTAATCCTTGTCATATGAATCCTTCTGGTATTGCAATCGCTTGGAGCGATACGAACGCTTCGACAACGTCGACGTTGAATGTGGTATGGTGTTGTACCAGCCACTTGCATTGCCTGTTGCACTCATGGATCGAGCATAGTCGGCGCCGCCACTGATTAGCGATGCCGTCTCTGGATTATTGCGCACCGCCAGCATTTGGGTGGAGCTAACCGATGCGCTGGTTATATCATAATCACCCACTTCCGATGTTACCAGATGCTTCTTTTCGCTGCGCATCGTTTGCCAGAATTTGAGCAAGATCAGTATATCCTCGAGCAGCTGTTCCCGACTCTGATTGGGGCACGTGGGCGGACCGCAAAAATAGTCGAGAGCATTCGAATAGATGCGCTCCCGCAATATGTTCCGTGCCAGCGATTTGGGTATCGTATTGCCCTGGAGCAAGAACAGGCCGCACTGCAGCAACTTGAAGCGACAACCAACTGTGGCCACCTGACGATTCTGTCGACTGCTCTTCAATATGGGCAGACAGCGATGCAGAAGCAGACAGAACATTTCCACTTTATCGCGATTACAATATTTGGCGGTGTCCACCATTTCGGAGAGTAACTGCAGCCAGATGAGATGCGGTGCAATCAAGATGGGTTTGCTGACCAATTTGCAGCCGTCATAGGCGGCCAGTGGATTGGTGATCTCCATTTCCCAGGCGAATAGACCCATGCGCTTCTCAAACGTTGTCTGCCACGCACTGACCATCTCCTGGATGAAGCACAGCTCGAGATCCTGACGAGCCGTTAGCACCCATTGCCAGCACTCGACAGCCGTCTCCATTGCTGACTCCGTAAACAGTTCCAATTGCGAACTGGCCACCGCATGCAGCAGCTTCCTATCGATCTCGGCACAGATAATCAGATAGGCAGTGGCACGCCACAAGGCGCCACGATGTCGTGCATCGCTCTTCTCCGCACAGGCACCCCACACATCACTCACCAGTCGATCGGCGAGGCCAACTTTATCCTGTTCACTTAATACGGACAACAGGCCGCTTATCTCTCCGGCGTATTTGCTACGCAGACACAGCACGGAAACGAATCGTGGCGTATCTGAGTTAACGCAACTGGGTCGCTTGCTCAGCGCATTGCCCGGATGCAAGGTGCTGCTGTTGACAACCGAATCGAAGGCAAGCGCCAGGCCGCTGTGATGGGCCAGCACTGGTGTGGGTATCTGATTGGGATACTCCTGCAAATGGGAGCGTGTGGAGCGTGGCGCCCACTTCATTGCCTCGTTCACAATGCCCTGACAGCGATCGGCGAAATCTTTCAGCCGGAGCTCACGTGCCGGCAGCGAGTCCATCAGTTGCAGCGTATACGGTGTTGAGACCACACGCAAGATGGGCGTCTCCTCGTTGGGATCCAGTGACAATGAGTACGCCAGCAACTGCAGTATGTCCAGCATGCACCATAAAACACGACGATTCCACAACAGATGAGGAAACCGATCGACCAGCTGCGATAGATACTGATCCGCCACCAGCTGGATCTGCTTATGGATGTGATTAAAGTACACCAACAGCAGCGTCGCCTGCGATTCCAGCACCTTCTCCCGGATCTCATCGTGCGCATAGAGCACATTGCGAAATTTTTCAAACACCTGATCGGCAACGCTAAAAAATAATGTCCATTAATAAATCTCAATTATAAAAAAAAAATAACTGCTTAAAATTAGATCATCAATGAAACTATATATCCTGATCCTAATCTGTGCCATTTCTGTCTCATCTTTCGACTGACAGTAAGTCCAATCTGCACCCTGCTTTAGCAATGGAATCGCATTATTAACGATTGAAATTCAGAATCGGATTTGGTGTCACCACCTTAATTCAATATTAATTAATCCATCCCATCCCATCTTGTTAATCCCGTCGATAAACCCGTGCTAATCTATCAAATTCCAAGTCGGTTATACACGGATATCAAAGAATTCAGTGAGATTCAGGAACGATTACGTACCCGTACCAATGAGCAAATAATCTTTATCGGAATTTGTATATTTTACGCATCGAAATTTAAACCGGGATCTAGTGATGATGACTCACCATTTAACGCACTGCCAAATGTTTGTTTTGTCCTTTTGGAGAGCCGTATCGCATAGATAGCTCATAATGGGCTCCAGGCTGGGCTCATCGGCATTCTCGACTCGCAGCATTTCCAGCCAGTAGACACTGAGCAGATAGGTGCACTGGGCAAAGCTGAGCTTATTGATGCAAGCGGCGACATTGTCCGATGAATGCTCGAGCAGCACAAGAATTTGGCTGCGCAGCTCATTCACCGAATCGCTCTTAATGGCCAGAGTATAATTGAGTTCCCGCATATCCGATTTGTGGGCCGTTTGCGAGATGAGCAGCGGCGATTTGGCCGCTATTTGCTGCACACCCTGATACCAATCGGCTGGCCAGAGACGGGCAGTTGTGAATCCCATGACGACACAGTACGCCCAGAAGTCTTTGAAGAGCTTGTGGAGACGCTGACGCGGATTCTTGATCGGCGGCAGACGACGCATGAGAACAGCAATTACGGGTATTAGCATGCCCAGGTTACCGGCACGCGAGCTGGCCTTTTGGGCACCCGGCGTATTATCATATGAGCGCTCGCCATCGAGTCCAATTTGGACAAACAACTCCAACAGTTTGCCAAGCAGCTCAAGCATCTCGGCATCGCCCTGTATATTGCCAGCAATGTTGCCCAATGCATTCACAACCGCATCGGAGACATGATGGAATTGCTTGCGATTCTCCGGATCTGAGTTATATGCCAGCGATGCCGATTGGACGGTGACGCGCGAGAACATCTTCATGATCTCATCGAAAATGTGCGTCTCACATTGCGAAATGATCATGCAGCCAAGTTGATCCACAATCAATGCATTCTGCTCCGATGGCACCTTGCAGAAGCGCTGTATGAAGAACTGCAGTATGTTTTGTGTCGTCTTCGACGTGTCCTTCAGTGCGACGGCCACGTGACCCAGCATTACAATTATGTTCAAGCTGACTAGCGTTGATTCACTGTAGATTTCAAGTTGCGGTTACCAAATGATCAATAATCAATAAGATGAACTCACCTCTCGTGCTTCTCGGCGGTGAAGAGACGATTGGAGACGTTCGCAACCAAAGCGGGCACACAGAACTGGTCCAGTGTGTGAGCAGAGCGTAGGGCAATCGATAGATTCTCAATTGCTGCATCACGAAGTGCCTCGAAGGCTGCATGACCACTTCGTCCGGTGCCTGGTTGCTTTTGATTATCGCCAAAGATGTCGACAACCGAACGCGAATCCGAATGCTGGACAACAATCTTGAATGGGGTCAGTTCCTTCTCCTTCTTTTGCAGCGCAAGCGTTTGCATTGCATACGTATGCAGTTTACCCAATATCGGGCTGGGATCGACGAGAAAATCACGCAGATACGATATCGATGTGCCGGCAATGTTGGGAAATTTCTGCGCCAGCTTGCCCAATCCCTCCAAACAGACCATTAGCAGCGGCATATGATCCATCACGATCTTATGGCTCAGCATCAGATTGAGTTTCTGTGACAGTCGTCCGCACAGTTTGTCCGCCTCTGTGGGTAGTATTTGAAACGATTAGAAACATATCACAGACATGGATGGCTACAGGGGAACAGAAACGAAAATGCATAAAAAACGACAACCTCGAAACATATTCGTTTTTTTTTTTGGAATGGAGCCGCATGCAACATGGGAATGGGGATTCTTATGGTTTACTATCACGATAGAAATGATCACGGAACAAAAGAACAGAAATGAATCAATAATCAGGTAATCAGAAATCAACAAAACTATTGGTATAATTAACAAATTGTGATTGGGGTGCGGGGTGCGGGGTAGCAACTGCTCTTGACCTTTTTTCAATAAAAAATGCAAGCCATTTTGCAAGGATGGCACGTTATAGTCGACATCAACTGTAAAAAGATTACGTTTTTTGTTTTTTACGAAAAAAAAAATAAAGAAGCAAATATCAAACACAAAAAATAGAAATAGAAACAACCAATAATATATATAGAATCTATCCTCGGACCCCGACACCGAAGCTAACATATACCCAGGCAGAATAATTCAATAAAAATATAATTTTCTGCAATTTACCACATTTGGCTGATATTGGGGGAAACATATCGATAATAATATATTCGAAAAGCAACTCTTAAATAAATCAAATAGCAACTGTCAAATCTAAAGTCACTCAAACTCAAACGAAGTTTTGACACACGTCAAATAAATATATTGAAGAATATTCATTCGTCATTCGTCTGTCGGACAAGCAGGAGTAAAAAATTCAATATTAAATATCTGCTGAGGTATAAAATCAAAATACGAGTAAAATATTCCAAATTTATCAAATTTTCAAGACGCGCCTTTCTTTCATTGTGTGAGTGCCAGTTTTTTGTTTTTTGTTTTTCTTTTGTTTCAGAAGTGCCCATTCACTTACCGGTCTCATCGCGAATGGCCCAAACCAATAGATCCACGCAGGCGGCATTCGCCATCACATTGATCTTGTATTTGTTGACAACGGCTATGCCATTTTCTTCGCGCCTTTCGCGCTCCTGATCCTGCTGCTTGTTCTGCAGCTCCGTTTGGCCATTTAGAAACAGACGCTTGACAAACTCCTGCACATCTTTGGTGAACGGTGTGGGCAGATCGACCTGATGCTGCAACAGTTCGCGCAACAATGTGACCAGCACCAAATTTAACATCTCCGAGAAGCTCTTGTAGCAATTGCCATTATTCAAATGCAACGAGAATATATCGCTGCCCAGCTCATCCAAATAGTCAAGGGTATCCTTGGTGAGCAGCTTCTTGGATACCGCAAAGATCGTCTGCAAATGCTGTATGGGAAACGGTGGTACACGATACAATTGCTTTGGGCCATTCTTGCTAGGCGATTCACATTGATTGACACGCATATGTGGAAACTGATTGAAACTGGAGCCGTAGCGTGTAAAGAAATGCGTACGTGGATCATACGGCACCGAGAAATACGTGTGCAGCGATGCCTTTTGCCTGCCAGAGCCCAATGGACGAATCCGATGATGATGGTCATCCAAATTCGAATTATGATTATGATTGGCCAAGGTGCCGGACATTGAACGTGGTATGATTGGACGAAATTGTGTAGTCGCCAGACGTTCACTGCTGCTAAAGGAGCTATTATTGTAATTGCCATTGCCACCACCAGCGCTGGCACGTTGTATGTGCAGCTGTTCAGGCGGAAAGATGCGGCACAACAACGGCGGATCATTGCTCGCATAGCGACCCATCGATCTGGCCAAACCGAATAGCAATGGGACTGTAGCGTTGCACAAAACCATTGGCGATGGCGTCGAATTGCTATCCTTGCCGGGCTTCACAATATTCGCCAGTGTGCCCAGCGTCTCCACCTGATTCAGTATGATCTCCTCGCGCGAATCTGGACATTTCGCTGCTATATCTGATAGCAGTGTGTTCAAACAGAAGCTAAACTTCTCCGCGACGGGTATGCGAACACCTGCAAGTCACCGACAACGTTAATTGAATTTTGAATTGATAGTCGGGCTATTTATGGAATTTATTGTCTCTTGACTCACGTTCGACTTTACTGCTGCGCTCATCGTGTATCCTGGCCTTAGGCAGGCTCTTGGCCAGTCGCAGTAGATACGGTACGATTTGTGATTCGTGCTGGCAGCCACCTTCCAGAAAGTAAATGCCCAATGCAATGACCGCATCCTGGGCCCTTGAGTCCAAACAAAATACGCCCGATGCATTCTCCTGCGGACAGTATCGGAATAGGGTTTGCACCTGCACGAAAGATATCAAATGTCAGCAACAAATAACAATAACATAGCCATATGCTCTTAGTCGCCCTTCCCCCCCCCCCACCATTCTACACACTTCCCCTCACAGAACACGCATGCCTCTTGCGTTTCAAGGTCAACGCTAGTTGCGCAAAAGTTCGATTTTCTATTCCGCGGTCAGAGTTTAGAACCTATCTTACGACCCAGCCCCAACTTCGTTGATAGGTAGTCATAGCACATTCTCCACTCCCACTCCGCACCAACCTTGTCCCATGGCGTGGGCTGTATGCCAGCCAGAACGCGGGCCAAACATAGCACAGTCCGCTGATAAGTATACTTGTCCGAGGCGGTCATCTTTCCACACACCTCCAAATAAAATATTGGTTTGATTGCCTCCTGCAACTAATGCAGTTGAGAGGGGATTGGAGCCGCGACTGTCAGCGCCAGGTGGCTTAAATGCAATGGATGGATATGAATGCACACGCACAAGCACTTCGATTCGTTAATAATGTTATCAATTTGTTTATTTA
Organism: Drosophila mimica; assembly: GCA_037043585.1. NCBI lineage: Eukaryota > Metazoa > Arthropoda > Insecta > Diptera > Drosophilidae > Drosophila > Drosophila mimica. The sequence continues at coordinate 259,042 of JBAMBE010000312.1, read as the reverse complement.
TTGCTCATTAAGCGTTCGTCATCGTCAATAGTTCGAAATTTGCATTGTTTTACTATCGAAAATATCGAGTAGATTTTGTTGCGGTATCGAAAAAAATACTTGATAAGATGGCCAGAGTACCATAGCGCATATGCATATATATACATATATATAATCGACTTCGCTCCACACATATCGAAATTACTCCACACTTAACGAAAATCAAACTAATTTCAAATTATACCTTTAAAACTGCTCATTCATTTGATTTGATTAACTTTTGCATGTTGCATTTGAAAAATCGATAGAACAGCAAATAATATTATGATGATGCACAGCTAATCATCACATAACTAAGCAAATATGTGCATTTACTATTTTTTGTATTTGATTGGATAATACATATATTTTGTTCTTTCACTCTGACTAGGTTTTGGCGCCAAATCTTAAAAAAAAAACTTAAAAACAACTATTTCTTAGTGGTAAATAAACGTAAACTGCAATTAAGGAAGGAAAAATAAAAACCATTACAAAATGGCAGCCGATGGTTGTGGAAGGTATCAAGACGAATGGGACCTAGTGCCAATGATACTAAGGCGCAAATTTCAGATGATGAAGAATCTGGATGATGAGGTAAATGTTCTGGTGAAAAGCATTGAAAGCCAAATGTGCAAGCTATTTTGGATGAGCAATGAGGAGCGAAAGAATCACTCGATGTTCATTAAAGAACTCCTTGCCAATACCAGAAACTACAGGGATACCAAAAAAAAACTGGGTAAACAAACGCAAGATCTGATGGCTAATGTAAAACGAGGACTCAGCAATGATTCGGCGCGTTTTAAGTACGGTGTACCCATACAAAACCAAATACACAAATTTCTCGTCGAAGAAGCTGCCGCCGAAAAAGCTGCCGCCGAAAAAGCTGCCGCCGAAAATGCTGTCAGCAAGAAAACCAAGGGTGACAAAGCGAAGCGTAAAATGCAAAATCAATCGACGCGTTTTACGGACGATGTACCCATACAATCGTTCTCCTCCAATTGCAAAACAAATGCCGAAAAACTAGCTTACGCCAACAAATTTCTCGCCGAACAAGCTGCCGAAAAAGCTGCCGAAAAAGCTGCCGCCGAAAAAGCTGCCGCCGAAAAAGCTGCCGCCAAAAAAGCTGCCGCCGAAAAAGCTGCCGCCGAAAAAGCTGCCGCCGAAAAAGCTGCCGCCGAAAAAGCTGCAGCCAAAAAAGCTGCCGCCGAAAAAGCTGCCGCCGAAAAAGCTGCCGCCGAACAAGCTGCCGCCAGAAAAGCTGCCGCCGAAAGAGCTGCCGCCGAAAATGCTGCCGCCGAAAAAGCTGTCAGCAAGAAAACCAAGGGTGACAAAGCGAAGCGTAAAATGAAAAATCAATCGACGCGTTTTACGGACCGTGTACCCATACAATCGTTCCCCTCAAATTGCAAAACACATGCCGAAAAACTATCTTACGCCCACAATTTTGTCGCCGAACAAGCTGCCGAAAAAGCTGCCGAAAAAGCTGCCGCCGAAAAAGCTGCCGCCGAAAAAGCTGCCGCCGAAAAAGCTGCCGCCGAAAAAGCTGCCGCCAAAAAAGCTGCCGCCGAAAATGCTGCCGCTAAAAAATCTGCCGCTAAAAAAGCTGCCGCCGAAAAAGCTGCCGCCAAAAAAGCTGCCGCCAAAAAAGCTGCCGCCGAAAAAGCTGCCGCCAGAACACCTGTCGCCAAAACGACTGTCAGCAAGAAACGCAAGGGTGGCAAAGCGAAGCGTAAAAGGAGAAGTGAATCCTTAGATAAGGACTACCATACAACTCCTAAAATCAGTGATGGCCAACGTACCAAAATGACAACACGCAGTGGAGGCAGCCGAACGAAATCGTATGTTGACTCAGATTCAGATGAGGAACCTTGGCAAACGACGGCCAAGCCAGTTACAATACCTGTTAGCGATACCGTGGACATACCATTTGACCCAACCCAATTATATTGCTTTTGCCAGGCACCCGCCTTTAACCAAATGATTGCCTGCGACAATAGAGGTTGCACTATTGAGTGGTTTCACTTTAACTGTGTGGGTATCATCACGGCGCCAGAGGGCAAATGGTTTTGTCAATTGTGCAAGCCACACAAATGAATAAAAAAAATTCTGTATGAATAAACCATACGCCACTTAGTTCTTTGACTAAGTATTGCATATATCATCATTTAATAACTTCTTAAAAGATTTGTTTTCTTATATATCAATCTAACCTGTGTTTTATACAATAAAAAGAACTATTAAAACTATTCCTTGTTCTGTTCATGTTTCTTCTTGTTTATTTTCATTTGGTATTTTTTTTTTTCATAGTTCATTTTGTGCAACAGGTCTTTAAACCAAATGTGATTTCCGTATCCAAAATATATAATTTTGTAAATAAGTTTATTTAAGAATGAAATTCTGATATAATTAAGAAATGAATAATTATATCAAAAATTGTGTCTAAATATATTACAGTTGATTCGATACAATTAGGGTGGAAATTGATCCATAAACTTTCTTCGAAAAATTAGACCGATTGTCAAATAAATTTAAATGATGCACTTTCTTTACAAAGTAAATTAAATTTAAAAAAAAAAAGGCTTGTTTATATTTTTTATGCCATTAGTGAAAGGTAATTCAAAGAATCCACTAACATAACTGTAAATTGCCGTAGATGCAAAACTAAAGACAGACAATCCTGGCAACTGCTCACGACTTTGACAAGCAATATCCCAATGAAAAAACCATTCGAATTTTGGCATTTTTGTATAAAAATCGATTAGGGATCTTCGGTGCGTCAATCACATTTTTGAATCGCTGATTTTGACAATTCAAATGGAGATGCGCAACAATAATAATTAATAATGCTAAATGTCATATAACGAATCGATTTTATGTTATTAAAAAAACTGATGACGTCCCATTAATGCTTTTGCTACTGCAATACATACATATATAGATTTAAATGTTATTGAACATTTGTGGGTTCTGCTGGAAAATAACATCCGGGATCACAACATATCCAGCAAACAGGATCTCAAAAATGCTCTGCTGGAGGAGTGGAACAAGATCAGCCCAGAAACTACCCGGAAGCTGGTATCTTCCATGAAAAATAGGTTAAACGAAGTTGTTAAGGCTAAAGGATATCATACTAAGTGTTAACATTCTTATTTAAGCTTTTATTCGCCAAATATTTAACTTTTCTTAAGACTGCTTACCTTTGACTTTGACCTGTATTTTAGATATATTTTCAGTTTTTGACTAATTTTAATTAATGAATTAATACTTAAAAAAAACTAAAGTTTCTTTTTGAAATGTGATATAGTATTAAACAAATTGGCATTTAAAAAATTTGAATTTGATTCCTTGTTTAAACTTTATAGCACTTTAAATTTTTTGCTTGTCGCTGCTTCCAATGAGCTGTGAGACACTGTACATATGTCACGAGTCTGTTTTGGATGGCCCCGAGAGAAGGATTTCTTCCACTTTTCGCTTATCTGTTATTTAGAGTAGAAAAATATGTTCATCTGGCACAGCTAAAACGCTGGCTGCTCTCTCTCGCATTGTCTGCTGAAAACTTGAATGCCCGGATATGATTACAATGGGAACAGCCGCATTGCTGGACGACATATGCGATACCAAGCGGTTGGCATCCAGAAGCCCGGTGTGCACCGTTTCCCTGTAGCGCAAACTCTTGCGCAGCTGCTCACATGACTTATCACAATCGGTGGCACAGAAGCCACAACGTTGATGCGCCAAATAGAGACAGTGATTGTAATTCCAGTACTGGGCAAAGTCAAGCAATTGATCACGAAAGTAGACATGTTGCAGATCCTGTGCACATATCAAATGCCGTATGCAACACATGTCATCCTCGTTGTCCAGCACCTGGGCGACCAATGGAAGCGTGGGCGCAATTGCAACGCCCTGTGCTATAATGAATATGCATTTAGCACGGCTTGCGTCGTGCACATAGTTGCCAATGGGTCCGCGAAACTGCAGCACTTCCATCGGCTGCAACGTTGCCAAGTATTCGGACATGGGTCCACCAGCTCGCAACTTGACTAGAATCTTAAACTGTTTGCCCACAAAGTCTGTCCAATAGGGTGAGTAGGGTCGCAACACGTCATGGCCTGCAAGCTTAGCGCGCAACATTATATGATGACCAGGCGGAATGTCCAATATGCTGTCATCATCGTCCCCATCCTCAGTCATAGTGTGGCCAAAGTGCAACATTCGCACCTGTGCATCTCCGTTCATTGCCTCATTGCTGAGCAGTTGGAATCTGGCATAGTTTTCAATGACGTTACGCTTGCCAGCCAAAAGTGCACGCTGGCTGGGAACTGGTCTATTGTCAAGAATGCAGTTCGTGCACCCATTGCCGCAGCAATCCGATTCGTTCACTTCGTCAGGCATGTGCATCAACTAGAGATGGGCGACATTAAAGGCACTCTGCGACTTGTTCACATTGATAAAAATAATTGGATTGGAATCACATACTTCGACTATGTATAATTACTGCAACATATAGTCCTGCGTTTATTTTTCATATCATGGAAAAAGTATTATAAAATAAATACAAGATGCAATAGTGGATAACAGTTTATTCAAAATATCGAAGTGAGCACCAAACAAATATCAAACCAATAACTTTCTCTGTAATATCGATAGCATATGAGTGAATGTAAAAAACGTCATCGATTCTCGATACCTTATTGATAGACAGATAAACACAACAAAAAGACTTACCAATTTTTTTTTAATTGTATGTCAGAGTTTCCATAATCATTGGGAAACTGTTCCAAAAATATTCGGCAAATCATTCTTCGATAGACTTTCCGCGGAGTGCCAATTAAAGAGCACACGTCAGCTGCCAGAGCAACAAGGGCAACAATAATGTGCAACTAGTGGCGCAAGTCTTCATCAGGATCTGGAACTTGATAACTTTTGATAACAACAAGCAAAACACAAAAACAGCTGAAGACATTATATTGTGGTTGAGGGAACATGAATCTCGAATCATTATTTCGTGACTTTAACCCGTGGTAAGCAATGCACACAAAAAGTAGCTGCAACACGTTCTGTATTCTATGTACATATGCATATCACAATCTGATCCCTTATTACAGTAAATTCATAGTGCACTGCAGCCTATTTACATTCGTAACGCTTTTTGCGCTGCGTCTCGATGGTTACATAGGTATGGCAATCAATTGTCAGTCGAAGCGAACAAAGCGTTTAACTAATATCCATGATTCATTTCAGATTGGCCTTATTGGGCCATTTTTACACCGTTGTGGATTTGGAAATGCACTGCCATATTAGGCGCTATAGTGGGTGCCATTGTCTGGTGCCGCTATCCACACTATCGCCTTGAAGGCGACTCCTATACGCAGTTCAAGGCGATGCTTATATCGTTATCACTGCATCTAATATTGCTAATGTTCGAGCTGTTGGCTTGCGACAAGCTCACGTCGCAGCGTCATCTGTGGGTACTCGTCTTTATACCGCTCATCTTTGGCTCCGTGGTCAGTGTCGGTGCCTGTGTGTGGGCGGTTAAGCATGATCGCTCCTTCGAGCTTGAGCTGTTTTTGGCAGTTAATGCGTTGCAGTTTGTATCATTGCCGCTGAAGCTGGACAAGTTTGTCTACTGGAACTGGGACGTGGTGTTTGTGCCTATGTGGATTGTCATTTGTTTGAGCTTGGTTAGCGTCCTTTATAATATCATATTCTGTGGCATTATGATGCGCACACCGGAAGTGACGCTGCAACAGAAGAAAGCTGCACTTAATGCAGCCGTTGGCAATATTTGCACCGTTCTTCCGTTGCTCTGCTTTCAGGTAAGTCCGTTTAAGTTTTATCGCACTGCGTTGCCGTTAATCTCCAATGTTAATCTGGTTTTGTGCATGCATTCAGGTGGTTATCTGCGACAAACTGGATGGCGAAATCAAGTTTCCGTATATTGTGGTCTTTGCCCCGCTGCTGGTCTCCATACTTGCGCTCATTATTTTAAGCTTTACCGCCAAGGGTGGTAACATGTGGTGGTTTGGTATTCGTAAATCGTTTAGCCAGTTTTTGCTTTCGGCCATGCCATTTCTGCAGGAGTACGGCAACATTAGCTATCATGCAGAGACCCAAAGCCACGCGGGTCAATCGGTGCCACTGGATGCATCCTCATCATCGACAAGCAACATGGCTGCCACAGAGGCGATGCACGAGTTTAGCAAGCACGACAAGAAGAGCAAGAAAGCGGCCAAGAATGATATTTTAAAACCGGTGGTGCCATTCATCAGCATTGATTTACCTGATTAGATCAATATAATTATTAGCCGCACAACAACAATTAACAATAGTTAACATTGCTAGCAATGTTGTCACATACACCACAAATATATAGCTATATATATATATGTATATTTATGTATATGTATATTTATATACACCTACTGTTAGGTGATTAGCTGTACGCATTCGCATACACACATACTTATCTTTACTTATATAAACATTGGCCGTAGCTAATTCGAACTGAATTTAATTTGTAAGTCCTTCCTATCGCCCGCCCGCACCCAATTCTACTTCCTCCACATATTTATATATATATATATATGTGGGTGGAGCAGACCCGTGATCGGTTATGTGTAAATATATTTATATATTTACGTAATCAAATATATATGCATATATTTATGTATTTGATTGCATAATGTATATGTGCATATATATTTGATATATATATATATCCACTACATGGACGCATATAATAACTGTATATGTATATATTCGGCCCGCATTAATTTTAAGCAGCTTTTCTATCGAAAATGCATAACAATTCAGAACATATAGCTTAATGCACATCAATAGTTATTGCTTTTCGAATAAAACGTATTTAAAATCAGGCAATATTGTAACAAAATTTTTTTTAGTTTTATTTTAAATAAATTACCTTCTATATGGTTAAGTATTATATTTATGTATGCATATGTTTTTTAACGGCTTAAACATTTTAAATTATACCTGTAAATAACTAACAATGCAAAATTTAAACCAAAAAAAATGCTTCCAATTTATTTTTGTATTTATATTGGAAAGTGTATTTTTTCTATGGGATATTGTCTGCACAGTCAAATTGTAATTCAATTTGTATATATGTACATACATATATTAGTTTTGACCCACATGTATGTAGTGTGTGAAATACCCTTAGATATACATATAATAATTTTGACCCACGATAGCGCAAGTATTGCTTCTGTTAGAGATCTCCAAATAAAATACTTTAGAAAATATATATGTTTAATCTTTATTAAAATTAGGAAGCTACAAAGTTTTACAATTTTTGTTGAAATTTTTTTTTATCAACCTACGATGTGTTGTCTAAAAAGTTATGCAAAGGTAAAAAGTTGCACATTAAAAAGTATAAATTTCATATTATAGTTTGGTTCGTAATATCAAAACCATATCCGAATAGTCGTTGGAATAGATGAGAGGCACTCAATGAGAAGTTGACAAGGTTAAATAAATGGAAAACACTTCAAATTATGAATAAAGTAATTATAAACAGCATGTTCAGAATTTTCAACTGACATCATATTCCATGTTACAGAGTAATATAATTTTTTGTTAGTGCAAATTGACAACAAACTATTAATATACTTTCAAATTAATAAATATATATTATTTAAGACTTCCAGGTTGTTGAAACTCTGTGTATAGATACATATATTTATGTTTCTCGTTTGGTTGTGGATCGCATATTGACAAGGTGTGTCATTATAGTATCAATAGGGAATACGCTATCTAGTTTTTCATTACTTTCAAAATGCGTACATTCATTTTGACCTTTTATTTTTCGTGAAAATAAGTCATTACACATTCATAGATTTCAATAAAATATGTTTTTATGCCGTGTACAGTAATAACTTTTATGTAATTTTCAAATTTGAACTCTCGATTTTAAATTCATCTAAATATTTTGGGGAAAAAAATATTGAATTACCTTTAACATTATTAGTTAAGAATTTGGTTAGCTATATATATAGGTGTTGTTAATAAAACTTTATCAAATCAACGAAAGCATATGGCAAAATGTCAATACCAGTTTGGTTGGTTGACGTTTCGTGTTTATTTTTTGTTTCAATATTTCATATACTTTCTTTCATACCCTTGCAGAGAGTATTCTAATTTTGTCATAATTTTGTGTGTAATGTATTTAGTGATCAGCAGGAGATATGATCAGGAATAATATTCGGGCAAACATGCTTCGGAGTTGATAAAACTTTTTCTTAAATCTTTTCTTTTTTTTAACGGAATCGGCCAGATCGGAGCACTATATCATAGGAATTTAGGAACTATCAGTCGAATGCGGAGTTCTTGTAAGATAAGCTAATCTTTTGCCGAATAAATTTAAAACCAAAACCAAAACCAAAAAATAAAGCGAGCGGATTCTTGTTTCGTTAATAATTAGGTTTCGCTCAGGTGTACAAGGGTATGTAATATTCGGCATGCCGAAGATATTCGTAGTACTATCTTGTTTAAAAACTACAATACTTATGTGCGCATTTTTTGTTGTTTGGTTTTCCCATTACAATTACTGAATACATTTGATACTCTATTCTTTGTTGCTAAATTTTTAATTTTGCTTAAGTGATTTATCTCCATCATCGTCTAATTGCTATTTATATTGATTGATTTGATTTATTTTTATTTTTATATGTATAAGTAATGCCTATGAATTCAATTTGATGTTCGTTGCTTGACCCAGCATAAATGGGTATTGGCTGAATATTTCTTATTTATTTTTATATTTTTTATTTTAGAATAACTGTGTAATACTTTTGAGTATATTGGTGAGTCGCGGAGCGCTACATAAACCATAGGCTCCACAAATTCCACTCCACTATTTCGACTTCAAAATATAACCGATATGTACTGCTAGCTAAAATATTAATACGTACTTATGCATTGAAGTTCCAAATCTTGCATTTAACGCTATGCCTTACAAATGAAATAGTTACGCTTGCTGGGAAAGCTAATATTGATAAGTAAATAATAACAATTGACATGAGATCATCAAAGAACAGCAACGGAAATTTAGAACACAAACGAGCACAATGTGAAAAAGATAAATATTTATGTATAAATCTAAAAGAACATTTATTAGGGGTTATGTAGTTATTTTGAAAGGAAAAATAGGAAGGTGTGTGTGTGTGTACAGAAGGACTCACTTCAGTATATACTTAAATTTATTCTTGATATAAATATATTCGTATGTTAGTTACACCAATTTCAATGTTCAATGTTCAATGTTCATTCCTTTACTAAAGCTTTTTATTTTTGGTATTTATTGGTTGGTTGCCAATATTAAGGCGCAGGTGCCTCATAGCTTCATATTCAAATTATCGCCAAGGTCAAATTGGTTTCAATCTTTTTCATTTATTTTCGTTATCGTATACTAAAACTTTAGGACAGAATCAAGTAGAATAAATGATGGGTAAGTAAGATAAAACATATACGAGTTAATGTATTTAGTTTACTTTAAGTAAAAACAAATGTCCCTAAACTGCACAAATATGTACATATCCATGTATATATATAGTGTGTGAATAGTGTTTAATAACAAATTGCACTTTTTTTTTTTAATGATGTTGCGAAAGATTTTCAAGCATCTGAGCAGGCCACACATTCACATACTCTATATCTACATATATGGATGCTGTTTGTTGTTGTGTTCACTATTTACTATAATTTGATTAATTGGAATTGTGGAACTTTTGAATTTTGTACGTTTAGTTAACATAATGCCGTATAAATCGCAAGTCGAGTTTAATTAACAAACTGGAACTGGGGAGAACAATATAAAAGTAGTTAAATTTATATTTTAATGTTCTTTTGGTTATGGAAGCGCTAATTTTAAATATTCAAGAAGTTCAATTATATAATCGTACGTTTCTTCCGAGCCGCATTCTATATATTGGTGCAGTAAAACTGTGTGTGTTTATACAGTATATAAATATAAAAACAATACCATATACATATACCAATAAATTAGGAAAGATATATATATATAAATATATTTGTTTAGAAATTAGAAGTAGAACTGGGTTTAGTTGGTTTTCGGCTTAGCACCCAAATACTGCATCAGATTATCGCGGGGTCCCTGAACAATCATCATGAACTGCGATGGGAAGTCCCAGATAATGGTGAAATGGAACAGCATATTGGCAATGGCAATCAAATATTCAAAAAATGCAAACCAACTAAAAGCTGTAAATAGATCAAGATACGTTATTATGATTATGTTTCTAATTGTACTGAACTAGTTAATGCTTAACTAGTTAATAGTTGGGCGCTATATGACTTTACGTGTATTTGTATTTGTATGCATGAATCTTTACAATATAAAGTCTCAACATTACGAAATATGCAGAAGAGAGTTAACAAATAATTATGAAAAATCATTCACGTGCCCAACTCGTTTATAATTTGCATTAATCAAGCTTACCCAAATCGTGACAATAAAAACGATGTTTGGCAAAGAAGACCAGGAGACCCACAGTGCTCATTATGGATACGGCAAAGAGTATTTTTTTCCATTTGATGGATTGACGTTGGTGATCAGTGAGCGTTTGCCGTGCATATAAAATGCCATTCAGCTTAATGGTAGCCAGCATGTAGCACAGTGAACATATCATAAAAGTGATGAAGATTCTTTCATGAACGGCTGCAGATTAAATAATGATAATATTAATGCATATTGCTGACTAACGAAAGTAAATGATTTCGTAACTTACGATAATTCTCGCGATTGGATATATAAGTGACTCCGCCGAGTGCCGCAATTTCAATGCAATTGAGCACCAGAATCAGTGTGATTAACCAGCTAGTTTTCGGCACCAATGCCGGGGCAATCCGCGCCAGCTGCGCCCGATAATAGTTCTTGTAGACAAAGGCAATGGGTATTCGCGGACCGATGTGCAACGCAATGCTGAAACGCCAGAAATAGCGTTGCGGACTGACGCCAGTAATGGCACTTATCGAGGGTATAATATTATAAACCTACAATATCAATATTATTAAAAATAAGTTAGCTTTGAATGCATTCCATGGTCTGCCCATACCCGGCAATGTGTCTCGTGTACATCGTCGTACTGGAAGACGTAGGCGGTCACAAAGCATGTGAAGAGCGTAATCAATGGCAGCAAAGCAGTTACCACACAAATCTCATGAAAGCTGGCCAAATAATGTATGGCGATTGCTGGCTTCTCATGCTGCAATTGCTGTTGCCTAAAACTAGACGTTGTCTCCTGCTGTTGCTGTTGTTCTTGTTGCTTTGATGATGCTGCATACTGTTTCACCGAGAATCAATAAAAGGTTTTAATGGATACATATATGTATATATTGAAATTTAAATCAATGGATTTTTTAATTGGAGGTTAACACACTTCGACGATCAGGCGCTTACCTCGCTAACACCCTGGCAAACATATTGATGAGTCTGTGGTTAGGTGCACAACAACAAAAAGCTCTATAATAAAATGATAAAAGAAAAAATATTTATTTATATATAAAATAAAAATACAGCGTATAAAAATATGTAAAATTAAAAGCAATTAAGAAATTAGGTAAATAATTGAGTTAATAAGCTGCAGCCATACATGCGTAAAATAATGATATGGCCAACAAAACATATAATATTCAAGACCGACCGTTTCTTCGTAAACAAATATCTCAATCCATTGAAAATGACTTCCTAATTTGTTAAGGGTATACAAAGAGAGGGAAAATAGGTGCTATAGTTTGTTTGTGTGAAAATTGGAATGTTCGTGCGATTATTTTTGGTATCAGAGTAAAAGAAATAGACGTTTCATTTAAGGCAACGGGTAAAGTATAGGAATGAGGAAATGTGGGAATATGGAATGGCGCATCACGCTACTGCATGAGGATTAATGGCACCAATAGTTATCCACAAGCCTACGCTGTGTGTATGGGGATAGGGAGGAAGGGTGGGAGTGTGGACCTTGACGACCTTGACCTTGATGTAATTAGCCTGCAACTAATTCAGTTTCTTCTAACTTAATTAATTAATTAACACAACACTTAAAATGCAGAAGCGAGTAATGAATATTGATTGTGGCGCAATGAGCAAAGCAAACACCAAGCAAGAATTATGCCAATAAATTTTACGATACACATTTGCTTATTGAAAATAGTTGTGCAACAGCTTGTTCACTCATACTTTCTTTTACAAGAGAAAGATCAACTCGGCTCATGTTCCGGATCATAAATAAATATTTACATACATAAATATATTATTTCTCCATGGATGCAGGGAGTGAGAAAGCCCTCGCGATGAAGGCCGAATATGGGCCAGGAAACAGGCGACGACTTGGGGTGCATGAGCGGCAGAGAGGCAAAGAGCTGCATGAAATATACGTAAGACACAAGGACATTTTCATACATAGATGGATGCGAATGAGAAGCTGCTAAAGAGTGAAGTGTAACCCAAAGCACCAAAGATTGTTTAATGCCGCCAAATGTGAACTATTCAAAGTAAAATGGTAAACAAAACGTTACATGATGAATGTCAAAAGGCAGAGTAGAAGATATTTACAATTGCAAACTTATATACATATATACATGTATGTATGTATGTATGGATCCGTGTACGTGGGTTGTGAGCAGACCCAAAGACAAGAGAAACCAGGAAGACGCAACTCTCACGTGAACATGAAAGGGGGTCAAAGTGGGCAGGGGCCCAAGTTGGCCGCCGGCATGCGCAGCAGTGCTTAAGATTAATGGTTGGACGGATGCGGAGGCACAATTGCTGTACAACCTGGCTGCGGAAAATTACAATGGATGGCAAAAGCCATCCAAAATTGGCTAGCTATAACAAATTGCCAGAGCTCGTAACGTTTGTGGTTGTTTTTCTATTTTTTGTTTTTTTTTTTTTTTGTTGTGCATGTTGGTGGAGGTGAGCGGAAGGCGGGGCAAGGTCAATAAGCGTGCGCTGTCAATAAGTTATATAATGCTAAGGACAAACTGCTGCACGCTTGCAACAAAAGGCAAAAACAGCTTTAATCCAAGAAAAACTAATTTCATGACAAGCACACACACACCACATGCACACATACACAAGCGCGCGCTGGCAGAACTGGATAGATAGATATACATAGATATAGTGGGATTGAGAGAGAAGGAAAGAGAGAGGGAGGGAAATACACATACGCACAGATTGAAACTTACTGTTGGGCCGCCGCTGGAGTCAATACATTCGCCGCAATTGCTTCTGGTGTTGGACGCGATTGCTGAAGTTGGGGTCGCCATCAATGTATTTGCGACGCTATCTGCTGAAACTGATGCCGCTGGCAATACTCCTGTGGGTGGCGTTGTTGTATTTGTTTTCTGCATATTTTACGGCAGCGTTGATGCTTCTTAGCATAATTTGTACGCCACGCTGATGACGACGATGTTTGTCCACGCGCGCGCTTGTCTCGCAACTATTTTTTTTATTCAACAATTCTTACGTCTACTCACAATGCTTTCATTTTTCTACAGCTTGAAATAGCTCTCACGTTAACATTGATTGAGCGAAATGTTCTCACCTCATGAATGAACTAAATGTGATAACGCATTGCGCAGGCTCGTTATCTCCGTTTAATAATCAGCTGTTCAACTGTGACGTCAACCTACATCCTATTGAACATTAGTTCACTTTACAGCTGTTAGTCTTACATTTTTGTGGCAGATTGTTGGAAATTAATTTTTAAATACAGTCCGTAAAATTAATTCGATTGGATCATCGCTAACGCATTTATTCTGTAAATAAATTTAAGCAAAAGTAAGCAAGCTAGCAACAGGAAAATTTTAAATTGAGCGGTTTTTAAATAACATTGATTAACAGAACATATGATCGCAATTAACAGCAGAAATCGAAAAATGTGTTCGATAAATCGTAAATCCCAAACAGAAATTTGAGGCAAGACGGAAAAACTCAATTCTGGATACTTTTATTTTATATGTACATATGTATGTATATAGTAAATGCGCCTTAGAAACGATTTCTGAAGTTTGGACTCACGTATTAGTATAGTCTATATTGAAAACACAAAAACAGCATATTCTATAACAGAGATTATAGTCCTGCGTAATGTTTATACTAATATTAGTTTATTAGTGTGTTGTTATATGTTATTATCAGTTTGATTGATTTAATCTCGCTTACGTGCCATATTAGCTACATTGCTGACGTCGGTATCGATGTTATCGATACTTTTTAAAGTACAACCAATCCACAGAAAATAGTCCATTCAACAAGTGCAATTGTAATCAATAACAAAATTAACCAATTTCCATTCAAATCGAATTAATAAACCGTCAATGAATCATCGTATAATACGTTCAATGCTCTTCAAACATTAAAGAGCTAACGCCAATCATACCTAAATTACATACATATATGAAACATATTGTAACAAATACACAAATTTATGCATGCTTAGTGATTTTCAAATAATAAATCAAGAAAAAACTATGAGTTGTTTCAGTGCAATGAATACCCCTCTGTTAGGGGAAATGGAGCAGACAATTTGTATGCTTGAGCGTGGAACAATTGTAACGAAACTTTATGGAAAACAACGACGCCCCGATCGACGACATCTAATGCTTATCAGAGAAACTCGTCAGCTGTTATGGTCGACAGTCGCAGCACAGACGCGCACCGAGTATGAGGGAACGATCCAGTTACGGGAAATACGAGAGATTCGCGTTGGAAAGAACTCCAAGGAGTTCCGACTGCATGCCGATGACTGCCAGCGTTTTGAAAACAGTAAATGTTTTGTCATTATGTATGGCAACAGTTTCAAGCTAAAGAGCTTCTCGGTTGTTGCGCTCTCCGAGATTGAGGCAGATAACTGGGTGCGGGGATTAAGGTATATGGTTAAGGATACGATTAGCTCGTCCTATCCTCTACAAATCGATCGCTGGCTGCGACGCGAATACTATTCATTTGAGAATGTCAATTCGCACTTGGCCAAGTCGGAGCAGAACTCCCAAGTGACCATCAAGGATTTCAAAACGTTTTTAAGCAGCGTCAGTTGTAAAATGAGTACCAGTAAATTTATGGAATGCTTCACAGACGATATAAGGAGAAAACACGATCTGAAATTTGATGATTTTTCGCGTCTATATCAAAAGCTTTTACTGCCCGCTAATTTTGTCAATGTTCTCGGGGGTACCGAGTTTGCCTATTCGGAGGATAAAAAAGTCGTGCGACCCATTGAATTTAAAAAGTTTCTGGAAAGTGAACAGCACGATTATAATGTTGCAGAACTAAATATCATATCCGGGTTCATGCGCGACTTTGTGCAGGACGTCGAACGCGACGTGCAAGAACCATATCTGACCATTTCCGAGTTTGTTGATTATCTCTTCTCAAAACAAAATGATCTATGGGACCCAAAATTCGATAGTGTCTTCATGGATATGAACCAGCCGCTGTCGTCCTACTGGATCGCCTCATCACACAACACATATCTAACGGGCGATCAATTCTCGAGCGAATCCTCATGCGAGGCATATGCTCGTGCATTGCGCATGGGCTGCCGTTGCATTGAGCTAGACTGTTGGAATGGTCCCGACAATTTACCCTACATATTCCATGGGCACACAATGACATCAAAGATTAAATTCATGGATGTCATCAAGACCATTAAGGATTATGCATTCGCAACATCCGAGTATCCCGTCATCTTGTCCATCGAACAAAATTGCTCCCTGGAACAACAGCGTAATATGGCACATGCCCTGATTGAGGTGAGTCTATTATAAACATATTTTGCCTGTCTGTTTGCAATTGATGAATTTTTACGTTTATTTGCTGCAGGTCTTTGGAGATATGCTCCTCACACAGCCCTGTGATCGAAACGAATTACATTTGCCATCGCCCAATCAACTGCGTCGCAAAATAATGCTAAAGCACAAAAAATTGCCGCAATTCGATGAGAATGTTAGCGCTATAAATATACCATCGATTGCTGCTGGTAACAATGGAACTATTGCTTCATTTAGCCATCGATCTTCGCTGGGCGGTGTGGCCGATGACAATGAGAATTTGCAGAAAATATTGAAGAAGGGATTACTGTACTTTAAGGATCCAGTCGATAAGTCATGGAACCTGTATCAATTTGTGCTTACCCAACAGGAACTAATCTACACATCCGAAATTAGTGAATGCCGTAATGGCAATTCGGAAGATGATGATTTCGGACTGTCATCCTGTACTTTAAATAGCAACATGCAACAGAAACAAAAAGATACATCGGCCAATGATGAGCTGCATTTCGGTGAAAATTGGTTTCACGGCAAATTGGAGGGTAAGTGCAGATTTCAATTCAATTCCTCTTTGTGAGAGATTTCGTAACCAACTCTTTATGAAAGTAAAAACTTTTAGGGAAGTTCAACATTTGAATATTACATTATTATTTCATCACAATAATTCACCGCAAAATTAAGTAGCAGACGAATGTAAATTTTGTGTGGAAAAATTAAATTTGAATACATCGGTTAGTTTTTGTTAAGGATTGTTTACTAAACGGATTTCACTTTGATTAAATTATAGTTTTCGGTTTTATATCATTTGTTTTTAGGTGGAAGACAAGAAGCGGATCAATTGCTGGAAAAGTATAAGCATCTGGGCGACGGCACCTTCTTGGTACGCGAGTCAGCAACGTTTGTTGGGGATTATAGCTTATCCTTTTGGCGTCGAAATCGACCCAATCACTGTCGCATTAAGCTTAAGCACGAGAATGGATCAATTAAATACTATCTGGTGGAGAACTTTGTATTTGATTCGCTGTATTCGTTGATAGTGTATTATCGTAAAAATATGCTACGTAGCTCGGAGTTTTCGATTATTCTCAAGGAGCCGGTTCCGCAGCCAAAGAAGCATGAGAGTCAGGAATGGTTCCACCAAAACACCACCAAGGAGCAGGCTGAGCAGGGGCTGCTCAAGCTGGAGATTGGATCGTTTTTGGTGCGGCCATCGGTGCAGAGTGTCAATACGTTTGTCATATCATTCACGATACATCGCAAAACTAAACACTGTCGCATCATTCAGGAGGGTCGACTATATGCCATTGATACAATGCAGTTCGAGTCCTTGGTATCGCTCATCCACTATTATATGAGGAATCCGCTATATCGCAACGTGAAGCTCACCCATCCCGTTTCACAGGAGCTGTTGCGACAGACACTAATTGACAATGCCCAGCAGCACGGGGAGCACAACAATAATGATAGCACTGGTGCCTCCAATTATATGGGCGCCAATTTGGAGGAATATGTCACATGCAAAGCTCTGTATAGCTATAAAGCAGACAAGCCCGACGAGCTCTCCTTCCCAAAGCACGCGATTATTACGAATGTACAAAGGAATAACTCCATGTGGTGGAAAGGCGATTACGGTGGCATGATACAACAACATCTGCCGGCCAACTATGTCAAGGTGGGTAAACATAAACACCTGCTTACCAATTACTTATTATCGTTATAATTCATTTTATTTTGAAAGGTGATTGATTCAGCAACAGAGGATTACAATTCGGTCAACGATGAGGGCAACGATGGTCGCACCGATTCCATTGAAATCTATGGAGCAGTGGCGTCTCTCTTTGAATCGATTGAACCGGGCATTATAATTAAGCTGCAGATACAGACACCAACGATGCAAAATCCCTTCGTTATTGGTTTCGACAATCAGGAGACGGCTTACGAATGGATCAAGGCCATACAGGATGCCGCATTGATCGCCAGTCAATTAGCGACGGAACGGCGCAAAAAGGAGCGTACGGCCCGAGTCGCCAAGGAGATGTCCGATTTGATAATCTATTTTCGCAGTGTACCGTTCCGCGATCACTCTTGGATTTTCCAGGAGATGTCCAGTTTTCCCGAAACGAAAGCAGAGAAGCAGTTTATACAACAGAATATGGCGATATTCCTATCATATCATCGCAATCAAATTAGTCGCGTTTATCCCAAGGGTCAGCGCTTGGACTCATCCAATTTTAATCCGGTACCATTTTGGAACATTGGCTCGCAAATGATAGCGCTTAACTATCAGACGGGCGACAAGGCTATGCAGCTCAATCAGGCGAAATTCCGGAATAATGGCCAATGCGGCTATGTGCTGAAGCCGGCGTTTATGAAAACTGAAAGCTTCAATCCCAACAATCTATTATCAGACGGTCTCAATGAAGTCATGGTTACCATGCGCATTATAGCGGCACGTCATTTATTCCGTGGTGGCAAGTCGAATAATCCACAAATCGTTGTGGAAATCGTTGGCGCTAGCTACGACAGCGGCATTAAATATCGCAGCAAAGTAAATGAGAACGGCTTCAATCCAATTTGGAACGAATCCTTTGAGTTCATCGTGCACAATCCGCATTTTGCACTGTTGCGCTTTGAGGTGCAGGACGAGGATATGTTTGCCGAAACGCATTTCATAGCACAGGCGTGTTATCCATTGACCTGCGTTCGCCAGGGCTATCGCAGCGTCATTTTGCGCAATAAGTTCAGCGAGGAGCTGGAACTGTCTTCTCTACTAGTTAATATTGAAATTTCAAGTCGGGCCACTTCCTAAGGCGCAAACATTTCCACTGCTGGAAAATTGCAACACATACATATCTGTATCTGTATCTGTATTTGCTGTGTTAACTTACACGCACACACACACACACACATACACATCTACTTACCTACATTGTACATACGTGTCTGTATGTACATATCTGACTGCTACAACCGCTAAAACTATGCACATTCTTAACGCGCGTAATCCATGGGAAGATTTTCGCGTTCCACTAGCAAATGTTCATGGTCATCGTCACTTTGGCAGACCATAGTTCGAGATATATATGTACATGTATATGTGTATGTATATATGAACTCTCGCTTATGTGATACCCATGCATTTCATTAACTTTGGCTGGAACATGATTTTGCAGGATTAATGATTGGCTTATGTGGATAATTCATTTCATAGCAAGAAAGAACAGCTGTCTTCCGTTAAAAATAAAAATGTTTTGTTATTTCTATGAGAGCTCTTTGATATAGTAGTCCCAAGTTAATAACTGGTTAGATTGATTATCATATATTGGAAAAATAAAGTTTTTTTTTTTTTTTTTGTTAAAAAACTCGTGTTTCGACCGATAGTTCCTACGCAAGCAGCTATAGGAAAGTTGTGCAGATATGGCCAACGTTAAATCAAGATAGTTCTTAAAACTGAGGCTAGCTATCATTGAAAAAATACGAATGTATCCGACTGATCAAGAGTATATATACATACGTTATTCATGACAAAATCATAGCCTAATACCATCTGCAATCTAAACAAAATTATACTTTAACCATATTTGCAGATGTGTACCCATGGAATTGTGTGGCGCTGCCTACTTCATTCCTTATCAATAGAAGACTAGCAATTTATTCTTGTTACACAAGCATTCACCCTTTTGGAATTCCAAATTCCAAAGCCAAACCTTTTCATATGAGCCTAGATTCATTCACATTCACATGCTAAACAAATCACTTAACTAATTATGCATTTCTGTTTAAAGTTATTTTGCAAATCTGTAAGGTACTACACGGCTTTGCCCGGTGGACATACATATTTATACTTAGATGTTAACCACGTTTTTTACTTTCATAAAAAAGTGAAATGAAAAATGTTGTATATACCCATTTTTCGACATAGACAGACTTTCCAAAATCGGTAAATCACATAGTTCATAATTTATTGTGTCGAGCTTTCATCAACAAATCTTAAACCAATCGAACAAAGATTCTCAGATGGGCCTTTGAAAATGAGTAAAGTCGATTAATTACTAAACATAAATTTTCATGGGAAAATGTTCCCACAAATTTGGCATTTTTATAGGCCACTTCTTAGAATTAACTTAAGTCTTTTGATTGGGTTCAATTAATCAGTCAGCCAGCACAAAGTTTTATATTTAAATAAATATATATATATGTATTTGCTTTTACACAAATTAGAAATTGTATGTTATTACTGTTATAAATGTATTTATCACCCACACGTGTAGAAAAACATAAATAATACTGTCTTCCTTTGTTTTTCAATGCCAAATAAAGTTTATACGGTATAAGTGATATGTTGATATGTCAGTATGCTGAAAATTCCAAGAATGCCGTATCAACAATTGGCAATTGGCAATTGTCTCCGCCGATAATATTCCCATTATTAATTGCGAAAGATCAAACTAAGTTTATATTGGATTAAAATCATGAATTGTTATTTTATTATGTGATTTTTGTTTTGTTTTGCTTTTTTCACTTTTAATTTTTTTGGACATATTAATGAAGTTGTGAAATACGTAGAAAGTTTATCTAAAATTCCCGCCTATGATATTTGTCAGGATCAAAGTATGATGTAACAACAACACGATCGCTAAACTTTCGACCAGTCAATGCTTGTTGTGCCTTCTGACAATCGAGAACCGAGTTAAATTCGACAAACACTTTGCCGCAACCAGGAACTTCCACGCCTTCAATCGGACGCGGTATTTCTACGCTGCGAACGACGCCATATTTCGTGCATTCTTCTTTAATATCTTCCAATATGTCCTCGTATTCCTCTTCATCGCGCAGCTCATCGGGTGTGACCATGTTCAACAAGCAAAGCACCTCAGTGGGCGGACCAGATGTCACCACTGTCGATAGACCCGGTACTTGCAACATCACCGACTGACTGGTATTAGCTGCGTTCTGAGCATTTTTGGCACCCACACTGGCTCGCTGAACGATCAGTTTTTTGTCACCCAGCTGCATGCCATTCAATCCAGCAATTGACTTGATGAAAGAATATAAAACAA
Source organism: Drosophila mimica (assembly GCA_037043585.1). Lineage (NCBI taxonomy): Eukaryota > Metazoa > Arthropoda > Insecta > Diptera > Drosophilidae > Drosophila > Drosophila mimica. The sequence goes on along the minus strand of JBAMBE010000312.1, from coordinate 238,154 downwards.
AAATCATTGAGTACACATGAAATGAAACACCATCAGACAAATATAGTCGTAGGGAATATAGCAGAGATCACAACGGGCCAAATATGGCCTATGTATGGATATGCATCGATCAACCTACCTGATCAGTAATGCTAAGATCAACGTATTCACAAAAGGCATATCCCTTACTCAAGCCAGTTGCAGCGTCCTTAACAAGGTTAAAAGCTCTCAACTTACCAAATGATAGCAACAATTCCTTCACCTACGAGACAATTAATACTTTATAATTCTTGGGTTTCTTGTGTCATCACTTAATATGGAATCTATACATACCTGTTCGTCATTTAAATAGTTTGGTAGTCCTCCAATAAATATTTTATGTGGTGAATCGGGTACCACTGTTGAGATAACTCCACTGGACACTTAAATAGAAAATTGTGCTTTAAATATTGTCTTGTGGTCGAACATTTCGTTGACAGACTACTTACCAACAGCGGGCTTCACTGCCGGAGTGTCAGTGATGCCAGGCATTGGTTGATAATCGTGCGGCCGCCTTATTTTAAGGTCTTGTCCTTTCAAATTGATGCCATCAAAGGCCATGGCCTGGGTGGTCTCATCAATAGATCTGAATTCGAGGAAAGCAAAGTTCTTGTCCAAATTAATTTGGCATGCCAACACTGGGCTGCCAGCGGCTTGTGCTAAACCAACTAAATGCATTTGTTGATTGAAAAACTCCATCATTTCCTCTTCAGTGACCCCGAACGGAATGTTGCCCACATACAAGCGACGCGCCTGCCGCGTAATTGTTGAGCCCACCACGGGCACAGCTGTTTGCGGCGTATCTGGGACGACGCTGGCTGGGATTTGACCCGACGCCTGCATCGCTTTGTACTGCATTGGTGTTATGTGCTCAAATCCGGGTGGTGGCACATCCCAATACAATGATGGCTTGCGGCGCGAGTTGCGGTGATGGCGACGATCCCTAGACCGATCACGATGACGGTCACGGGAACGGGAGCGGTGGCGACGTCTGTCGCGGTCACGGTCTCGATCTGTTTTAACAAAACAGCATTTATTTCGCATTTATATATTTAATTGGTAATGAAACGCAACTGCATGACGATGTATTCATTAACTAATACTAATGAATGCAAGTATGAACTGCGAATAGGTGGCTGATTGCTTGAAGTGTTAATCAGTGTGCATACACATAAATATAACTGTTTTTCCTGGACTAACTGTTGGCACATTGTTTCATAATGACTTCAAAATGTGCAAGACGTATTTTCAATGAGGTTGGAAAGTGTTCAAAGCTAACAATTGTTAATGCTTTAGTTTAGGCCTTTAAGGGCGGATGTACATTTTTGAAGGTACTGTACACACAAATGCATGTTCACAAAAGTAACTAAATACAGATGGGCGTTCTTACAGCCGATAATTTAAAACATAGCACACATTAACTTTTGTATATGTCCATATATGCATAAAAATAAGCATAATTCAAAAGTGGGGATTTGCACACATACATATCATGCATGCATACATCCCCAAACTCATGTGTACATACGTATGTGCCTTTTGATAAAAACTGTCCCACCGTGGGAAACATATACAGTGTCTACAAGCGAATTAGAAGCAGCGTCAAGCAAAAAATGTAATTGCCTGCCGTAAACTCATTATTCATTATTATTCAAAAATGCCAAAGACCGATAGCAAGTACATTTATTAACCACCGAAATGAATATATGACTCTTATAAATTTCAATTTCCACACACGCTAGGTTATGTAAATAAGTACCTAAGCTTATGGTTCAAGCCCATTTGGAACAGTTACATTATGGCCACCTGGGTGCCATAAAACCACGACTTTTTTCGTCAGGTTGAATATTTTCGGTATAAAAAGACCGATCCTCCGTAGTCAGTTTAGTTTTTTCCTGCATTTCGGGTGCAATTAGCCAACAAGGACCATGGGCAAACGGACTACCATTGATCAACGGAAAATCATCCTGGAACACTTAAAAATCGGATATTCATATCGCTAAATAGCTAAAATGGTCAATCTAAGCACCTCAACTGTTTTCTACATCATTTGGAGTTTCGTGGACGAAAATTGGATGGAGGGCGAGGGCGGAACGGCACCAAACCCGATTTTCACCGAGCAGGACGAGCCGAGGATCATCAAGAAAATAAGGGGAAATCTTAAGCTATCGGCTCAAAAACTGACTCAATAGGTGCAGGATGAAAAAAAGAAAAAGTTCGGTATGGGAACTGTGCTCCAAGTTCTGCGCAACCATGACTTTAATGCCCGAGAACCACGGAAAAAGAAATTTATAAATGCAAAAAATATAGCGTCTAGGATGACGTTCGTCAAAATCCACTTGGGCAGGGATTTGGAGTTCTGGAACACAATCATGTTTGAATATGAGTACAAATTCAAAATTTGTTGCCCGGACGGATGGAATTATGTGTGGCGACAGTCCAATACTGAGCTGAATCCCAAACACTTAAAGGCCACAGTCAAGCATGGCGGAGAAAGTGTCCTGGTATGGGCATCTATCTCGGCAGCCTGTCGGAAATTTTGTGATTATTGAAACAACAATGGACAAATACTTGTACTTTGATATACTTAAGGAAAATTTACTTCAAAGTGCCGAGAAGCTAGGAATCCGACGTAGTTTCCGGTTCTACCAGGACAACGATCCCAAGCATAAGGCCGGAATAGTACAGTCCTGGCTTAGATCGGTGATGATTACACCGGCCCAGTTTCCAGACTTAAGACTGTTATTGAAAATTTGTGGGCTCTGGAAAATAACATCCGGAAACACAACATATCCTGCAAACAGGATCTCCAAAATGCTCTGCTGGAGGAGTGGAGCAAGATCAGCCCAGAAACTACCCGGAAGCTGGTATCTTCGATGAATAATAGGTTAAGGGAAGTTGCTAAAGCTAAAGGAAATCATACTAAGTATTAACATTCTTGTTTATGCTTTTATATGCCAAATACTTAACTTTTTTAAGACTGCTTCAAATACGCTTTCATCTGTATTTTGGATATGTTTTCAGTTTTTGACTAATTTTAATTAATTAATTACTATTTTAAGAAAAACTTAAGTTTCATTTTCAAATGTGATATAACATTAAACAAATTGGCATTTAAGCATTTTGAATTTGTTTCCTTGTTTAAACTTTATAGCACTTTCAATTTTTTGCTTGACGCTGCTTCAAATTCGCTTGTAGACACTGTACATATACACATATGTATGCGTTAGTCTCAGGATAAGTTACAATTGCAACCCAAGGCAAACAACCGAAAACTCAACAACCATACATGCATCATAAATTAACCGATGCCCGCACTTAAGAGCGTAGATACGTAACTTCAAGGTATGTCAGTGTATTTAAATGTTGTCACTTACCATCATATCCCATATTTATACAATTAATTTAGATTAAAACGAAATTTTTTCTTACTATAAAACAAAAAAAATATGTATCTCCATAAAATGCGAATGTGTATGTCAATAAATAGCTACGAAACGATATAAAACAGAACACGTGAAAAATCACGGAACCCTGAATTGACGCACGAACACAGTCAGGGTAGTATTGCATTTAAAAAATATCGATGTATCGATTGCTTTTTCGAAATATTTTCTACCTAATCGATACAAATCGAAATCGAAACCTGGTCTTAATATTGTTTTGTATTATGAAGTCAATTAATGGCAGTTTCGCTGTAAATAATGAGCATAAAAATATACTTACCTACCGAATACTTCTATCTAAAGCGGACCTGCAATCTGTATGGACAGTTACACATCAGCGAAGACAATGTTGTCGTATATTACGTGGTGGATGTTGACAGCTATAAGCCAGATTCTGATTCCAATAAAATGCGATTTTTGGGAGCAATCCTATGCAATGATTCTTTTGCGGACTCAAGCTATTGCCGTTCACGTGATATGATTTTATGCTTCACTTATACTAAGGACTCGCCAAACATTTCACTCATCTTTACTGGAATTACGCCCGACTGTTTAAAGCCAATCAAACTGGTACTTTATGATCAAGAAATTGTGCGAAGCCTGGTTGTCAAAGGACAGAACACATTCAACCACTGGACAAGAGAGGGTCATGATGAGTGCGATTTCTATATGCTGGCTCACTTGGTCCAACCCAAACCAGATGCGTGCCGCAACTCGGCAGGCTTATGTTTCTATGGCAGTCGACCCTTATGTTTGCTTGCAAATATTCCAATGCAGTTGCTTGAAAATACTGTGGGCAATACATTCGTGAATAATATAATAACCCATACTGTTATATATAAACATTATAAGGAATGGCAATTGATATCCGCAAATGGGTAGGTTTAAAACACACTTTTATTTTTTCTGATTCCGATATTAATTCGGTTATTTATTTGCCTTCCCAGTTCTAGATTGAGTAATATAATAATGGATCGAGCATTGGGCATTATATTGATGCTGACATTGTTTACGCTTGTTTCTCATCCAGGTGATTACCTTATTCAAATCTCCCAGGTAAGCTTAACGTTTTAATTGATGAGACCTTATTCGCTAAAGTACATATCTACATACTATTTTACAGATTATAATAAATCAGTTATACAGCCTTCTGAAAGTTTTAGAAGGCAGTCCTATCGGCCTGAAGCTAAACATACACCTGAATAATTTCTTTCTTGATTGCTTTAAATATCACATCGAATTATGGTCAACATTTTTGGGTATGAAATAAATTGAAAGTTATGATTATTCATTAAATCAATAAATTTGTTTTGTATTTCAGACTTAATTGAACCTATTGTACGACAAATTTTTCTTGCAATTGGTGCATTTGGATGTTTTGGACTTACATATCAAATAGCACTCCTTGCTGACTTAATATCAATTGTTGGCTTACATGCTCATTGCTTTTACGTGTATACAAAAGTGTAAGAGTTGTGCCCACATTTGCAAAAACAAACAAAAATCAATTATACAAAGTTTACCAATTATTTTAGGTTGAACAATTTTAAACTAAAAGGACTTTCAGTATCATGGCAAGTGGTACGGGGCAATCGTTATAATATTTTAAGAAGTAAGACTAATAAATTTGCCTAAATATATATTATAAAAATTCTTTTAAAATTTTCAGATAGAACTGAAGCCCATAACTATATGAATCGACAGCTTTACCTAGCAACGATTTTCTTTCTGCAATATTATTCTTGTTTCCAACTACTATTGTCTACTATGTTGTTTTTGCAACCGTAAGTGGGCACGCAAAATATCATGTTGCTGAATAGTGTATAATCCAAAAATATATATTTACAGTTAAAGGCCCTTACTTCTGCCACATTAGCGATTCTTGATTTTATCCGTCGCAAGCTTTTAAATTTTCCTATCGAAATTTTTCTAAAATACTTTAGAAAACGATTTTATGAAATTGGTAAGCAGTCAAACTATTCAATTTTATTAATTAAAAAATTTTTTTTTTTTAAATAGATTCCCTAAGAGTCCTGGACATCCCACTCCAAAAACAATTAGTTTTTACACATCGAAATTCTGAAATATTAATATTTGTATATAAGCTTCAAGTTTAAAATAATTAAAAAACGTAAAGTGAAGGATTTTACCTGCAGTTGCTTTTTCTTATATTCAGTACATATTACCACTAAGTTGACAATGCAGACAATAGCGCACAGAAAAAAACATACCGCACGTTTTTGTCGATTTGACGTCTCTATTTATTGACGTCTGCTTAGTGATATTACCCCATAAAAATAATTATTTTCGGAATTGGGGGACTGAAATAATATTCCCGTTCACAACTCTGACTATTTTCAATTGTTTTGACAATTGATAAACGATTTTGAGCTATCTCTTAAAATGAAGTATGCTTCTTAAATATGCCCTTTTAAACGCGATTTTTCATGTAACGATTATTCGATTGGTCTCATAATGATCAGTCAGTTAAACGTGCAGTGCACTGAAGCAAGGTTTTACAAATTCAATAAGATGGCAACGCCGTAGTCAAAAACTGTCATTGGATGTCTTAAAAACACTTTGCATAGATACATATGTTTGACTTTCACTCGATTAGAGTTTCGCAAACCATCGCTTACAATGATATTCATCCTCTGAATTTGTGAAATTATCTCCATTATTTGTGCATATTTTACTTAGAGCTTATTCACCTACAGCGACATCAAGCGTACATTTCGATAATGATCCACAAGATTTGTCAGTGCCGATAATTTATTTTTACATTATCTGCTATCATTGTAAATATCCCATGCGTTCCGCTTGATGCCGCTCTGTGAGATTTTTGTTCCATTCCATTTTTAATTTAATCATGTTATGCGACCAACTGCATATATCGATAGGTCGATGCGGTATAAGCAACGCTGACAGGTATAGAACTGTTTCGTTTCGATAAGTATTCTTTTTTTATTACGCTTTAGTTTCTGAACGCAGCTGGACGGTTGTGTAATTAAAAATAGTTATTTTTTTTCCATCGATATTGGAATGGAAAATTCGGTGAAAATGGACAGTTCAGCACCTTTGCCACAACGCCAAGCAAGAGCTAACACTCAGCCAAATAAGAATATCGGCAAACATGGCCCGCAAAAGCCAAATGAAGGTGTCTCGGACGGTGGCCCGGCTGAAAAAAGACAACGATTTGGTCAGAATAACCAGAATGGCGGTGGTGGAGGCGGCCAGAATCAAAATAAGAATTTTGCGAACAAGGGTGGATTTGGTGGAGGTGGAAATCGCAACCGCAATCGTGTCGGTAATCAAAATAGGTCGAATTTTCAAAATCAGAATAATGCAAACGTAAGTAAATGCAGATTATACAAATATAAAAAGAACAAAAAAAAATTAAGTTGCATTAAATTCGATTTAATACTGCCGGCGACAATTTGCTAATTCCATGTAAGAGCATCATATCTTGTACATATTACCACTAAGTAGACAATTTTGTCTGCGAGTCCAATTGTACGTAGAAAAAAATGCTCTAACTTACAAGTCTGCATATGAAAGTGTATAATTGAAATGTGTAATTGAAAAGTACAAGTGGGTACACTTAGAAGCGAGGTGTAATGATGCTGTGTGACTTTAAAATTCAATAAATACGTGGCAGACATCAATGTTTAAGAGAAACATACGTCCGTCTACAATTTGTTATATATTCTGCATGAATATAAATATTTTTTTTTTTCTGTATTGTGTCCAGCATACTGAAACGTTGTGAACTGCTGAATTTAATGTACGTATGTATGTATGTTTGGTTTACACAAACCTATGCAGCAATGCGCGTGTGAGTGTCGTGTGCTTATGTATATGGTGTATGGTTTGTATGTCGTACAGTATGTTCATGTATACTATTTATCTCATTCGCACCAATGGCTTTTAAATACATCAGCTTGGGTTGTTGTAGTTGCAGTTCGAAGCGTTATTTGTTTGTGTGTGTGTTTTTACAACCGGCAAACGATATCCATACCATATTGAGAATTCGGCAACCAACCACTGTTGTGCGTTGGGTGCGCATCTAACTGCACATAGTACCTCTGCTTCAGCGCAATGTACGTACAGTGTCTCAAAGCTCATTGGAAGCAGCGACAAGCAACAAATTTAAAGTGCTATAAAGTTTAAACAAGGAAACAAATTCAAATTTTTTAAATGCCAATTTGTTTAATGTTATATCACATTTCAAAAAGAAACTTTAGTTTTTTTTAAAATATTAATTAATTAATTAAAATTAGTCAAAAATTGAAAACATCTAAAATACAGGTCAAAGTCAAAGGTAAGCAGTCTTAAGAAAAGTTAAATATTTGGCGAATAAAAATAAATAAAAATAAAAAATTCAACTTTATGCAAAAAAATCTGGGTTTTCCGCCATTTAACTGTCCATAATGTCACTGTTTCCAACAGGGTTTGACCAACAAACTTAGGCACGTCTTACATAACCCGACCTAACGGGTGTGGAAATTCCCCTTTATTAGGGTCATATATTCATTTCGGTGATTCATATATGTACCTGCCATGGCTCTTTGGAATTTTTGAAAAATATTGAATAATGAGTTTATGGCAGGCAATTAAATTTTTTGCTTGTCGCTGCTTCCAATGAGCTTTGAGACACTGTATGTATTATGTACTTATGGGCAACATGATAAGTACACATCATTTGTCTTTATAATACAAAACATGCGTTTTAAATTTGCATGAAAATTAAGATACAAGATAAATTAAGTATTCTTAAAGTGAATATTGAATAAGCGATGGCTTCCCAAACTCTAATAGAGTGAAAGTCAAACATACATAGGATTTTGACTACGGAATTGAGACGAATCGTATAATCGTTACATGAAAAGTCGCGTTTTAAAGGGCATATTTGGGGAAAGTATTTCTTAAAATTTCTAAAAGAAAATATAAATGTATGCATGTTTGTGTTTATATCGACAGTGTTTGCAATCTATTGACGTTGTTTGTCTCCAAATCTGCAACCATTGGAATGGATTTCTTAATCGACCTCGGCGATTTGGGAAACTATTTGTTGTATCGCATGTCTTTTACTTTAAAATTAAAAAATATGTTCATGCACCAATTGTGCTTTGGGTTCCGGTAATGAGGGCAGCGTTGCATATTTTTGCAGTTCGAATTTAAGCTTAATTTTGAAAATGTGTTGCATTTTTTATTCATATGCTAAGCATAAAGCTGAGATCGCTACTTATAAATTTTAGATATTTATGTATTACGAGTAGGATATAAACACTACAATCATAATTTTTCTGTAATGTCATTTGATTTGCTCGGACGAAGTATAATATTTATTATGCAAGTTAACATTGCTAAGCTTAAAACATGTTTCAAATCTGAAAGCTATCTTATCAAATATTGCATTTATTCGACAAAATGTATGTACATATTTTTTGTACCAATTGACAAGGGCTGCACGTTCTGTTACTAAAAAACATTTGCTAAAGAATTATTTTTTAGTGTTTAAGAATACTTAAGCGGGATAACATTTATTGAATGATTTTTTCCTTGATGAAATATATAAAATTCAGAAAGTTTTTCCCTAATTTTTTTGCTTACAGAAAGTTAAATCTTTGACAAACACACATTTAAAGATCAACAAAGTCTTAAAAGGAATTATTTCTCTTTGAGCGCTGTTTAACCAAACCATTCATAAATTTTGCAGCTATCTACTCTATAAACAAAAAGGGACTTGCATGTTTTCTGCAATCTGCTCAAGTCTTTTTTTATGTACATCAATTAAATATATATATATATATATATATATTTGATATTTCACATATATATTTACACATAAGAACATAAAAAATGTATACAAAAAAATGTTGCACATTTAATTTTTTTGTTGCTGTAACAATTGGGCCTGAAAAGCATCAGATAAGTTCTTTTGTTGTAAATATATGTCGGCATTTATTTTTTTTTAATTTATAAGTATAATTTTGATATTTATTTAATAATTTACTTTTTTTTTATAAATGGATATAAAATCTTATAAATATGATTAATTTTGAAAAATATATATATTTATTTATATATATATAAAAAATCATATTGCGTTAATGAAAACAAGTGAGTGTCCATAATTTTATGGCCAGCACTGTACATACATAGCCAAGCCAAGTGACATTGTTTGTCAATTGCTTGGGTGATTTTTTTATTGAGATGCAATGATTTGATGAAAACTCTAGTTGAACAATTGCGTAGTGTAAATCACATTTATTTCTTTCTTTATATACCCACATCGATATGTATAATGCACATATATATAGCTAAAGTCCGCAACAGAAGCACCAAAAGTGGAAGGAGAAAATCTAAATGAGAAAGCTATCGAAGCTAACAGCAATGCAAACTTAAATCAAGCTGCCCAACTTCAAGCTCATGCGCAAGCTCAGGCCCAAGCTCAAGCCCATGCACACTCTCAAGCTCAAAACCAAGCATTTAGAGTTCGCGGAGGCGTTGGTGGTGGTGGAGGTGGCGGCGGCGGCGGCGGTGGTGGCGGCGGAGGACAAGGTGGTGGTGGCGGCGGAGGCGGACAAGGCGGTGGACGCGATAGAAATCGCGGATCCCGTGGTGGTGGTGGCGGAGGCGGTGGCGGACAAAACTCTGGCGGCGGTAACAACACACAGCGCGGCGATGATTTCTTTATAGCCCAACGTCTACGCAGCATTAGTGGCCCCACTCACGAGCTACCCCCAATCGAAGTCGCCCAGGAGACAAAGTTCTCTGGCCGCAATCGTCTATATGTTGGCAATTTGACCAACGACATTACCGATGAGGAATTGCGCGATATGTTCAAGCCGTACGGCGAAATAGGGGAGATATTTTCAAATCTTGAAAAGAACTTCACATTCCTTAAGGTCGACTATCACATCAATGCCGAAAAGGCCAAGCGTGCTTTAGACGGCTCCCTGCGCAAGGGTCGCCAATTGCGCGTCCGTTTTGCACCAAATGCAACCATCTTGCGTGTTAGCAATCTAACACCATTTGTGTCCAACGAGTTGCTTTACAAGTCCTTCGAAATATTTGGACCCATTGAGCGCGCCAGCATCACGGTTGACGATCGTGGCAAACATTTGGGCGAGGGCACCGTTGAGTTTGCAAAAAAATCATCGGCCAGCGCCTGTCTGCGTTTGTGCAATGAGAAATGCTTGTTTTTGACAGCCTCATTGCGTCCATGCTTGGTGGAACCGATGGAGGTCAATGATGATAACGATGGATTGCCTGAGAAGGCGCTCAATAAGAAGCTGCAAGAGTTCAATCAGGAGCGCAGCGTTGGTCCCCGTTTCGCCGATCTAAATTCATTTGAGCACGAGTACGGCTCTCGATGGAAACAGTTGCACGATCTCTTCAAAAGCAAGCAAGATGCTCTCAAGCGTGAGCTCAAAATGGAAGAAGAAAAACTCGATGCTCAGATGGAGTATGCTCGCTATGAGCAAGAAACAGAGCTTTTACGCCAAGGTCAGTATAACAGAGGATAATACGAGTATTAAATACATATTTATCTTCTGGCTAGCCGAAGTTCTTTTCAGTGTCTTCTACCAAACTGCTTTCCTTCCCTACATGCTTAAGTCTTATAAACCAATAAGAAATTATATATAAATATTAAAATCTTTTGCCGTCGGTCTTAACCGACTGCTTTTAACTCTGTTGCCATTTAAATAACAGTTAAGAACAGATGAGGAATATTGTTCTTGGATATGAAGACACCACTAGGTCCTAAGATATATCGATTTGCCCGCTGCTTGGTTAGCTGCCTTCGAAATCAGCGATATATATATATGTATGTAGACATTCGCGAATAGTTCTTCTTGTGGACATGATGAAACTAATGTTTTCACCGACGCTGTTTTTAAATTTAACGTCGGTTCCTCCAGCTTAGCTAACCAACCTTTACTTTAATCTCTACTCTCTCCCTTTCTGTCTCTCTCTTCTCTCGCTCTCTCTTGCTCTCTCAAAATATAGTCAATGTTTTTTTGCACTTGGTAATAACATTTCGAAGAGTATTCAAATTTTTGGTTATTATAATAAAATATTTATTTTCATACTTCACTAGCGGTATAACTAACCAGCTTCTTTAATATTTCTACTGGCTGAATAACAATTTTGCGATCTTTCGATGGAGTCTTGACTTTTCCAAATACCGAACTTCAAATTCGGATCAATGTCAATGTGTAAAATGCGTTTTTGAAATGTCAGTCACTGGGTTTTAAAACGGTCACTTGACTTGTCAAACTGCCCTAGCAGAACTGCTTCTTATTCATAATCTGAACAGTTCTTGTTTTCCTAAATGAGCTAGAAGCTAAAATAAAACAATATATATATATATATTATGAAGGGTTTTTCTGCCAAAAAATTAATAACGTGAAATTTTTGTGTGGTTAGATTCTCTCTTTTGTAAACTTAGATTCTCGACGGATTTTGCGTATAACAGGTTATTTACTTATTATTATACTTGGGGACAAAAAGATTACACTTTAAGTCAAATTTGTGACCCACTCGCTTACGAGTTCTACGTTCTCAATAATTAATAATTAATATATACATTTTTCAAAATGGGTCGCGTCAGATTTAAGTCTGTCGTATTTTATTTTATGTACGGAAAAACCAAATGGGTTGCCAAATGCGCACAGGGAGTGGAGTGGGAGTAAGCAGGATGCTTATATATATATATATATATATGTATTTATACACATCTTTTCTTTTTTTTTATAAACCTATACTTGATTCTCGATTTATTGCATCAAAAATATTAATAATTTATATATTTTTGAGATAATTCAGTGAAAAATTTCAAAAGAAATGTGTTCTAATAATTAAAGATACATGATATAAGGGTGAACATTTAGTAAAGATTTGAATTTCTCTTTAGTCCAGTTTATGTGCTGCTATGCGAAATGCTCATGCCTAACAGTCAAAACTGGAACACATAACTTAAGGCTTATATTTTCTTAAGTTTCTACACTTTCCCTCTTTTCAATATAAATTTGATTCTGTGTTAGCCACAAATATTTAGAAAATCGTATTTTTAATTGATGAACGTTGTTAACACATCAAATGATTCTTATTAAGATGGTTTCGTGGACATATTATATATGTTACGTAATTTAGATATCGTAGATTTGCCATTCGAATGGGATCATCGGACACATGCTAGTGATCCTTGATCCCAAGCACATCCTTCATAATCTTCAAATACAAATGCACCTGTGTCTGATGATTGTGTATATGCTAATTAATTCACGTCAAGGCGCTCATAAGTGTCGGTACTTACCGGTCAATCTCATCAGTCATCGAAGTGCAAAGCAATTAACTCGTCATCTAATACTCGACTACCACTTTTGTAGAATTGAGAAAACGCGAATCTGACAATGAGCGCAAGAAGATGGAATGGGAAATGCGTGAGAAGCAGGCCGAGGATATGCGTAAACGCGAGGAGGAGACCATGCGTCGCCACCAGACCGAAATGCAGAGCCGTATGGTGCGCCAGGAAGAGGATATGCGTCGTCGTCAGCAGGAGAACACACTGTTCATGCAGGCACAGCAGCTGAACTCGCTGCTTGATCAACAGGAAGGCTTTGGCGGTGGCAATGGGGGCGGCGGTGGCAACGGTGGCGGCGGCGGTGGTGGCAACTCCAATTTTGATAATTTCGGAGGCAATAGCAACTCGCCATTTGAAGTATTCAGAGGTAAATGCTTGTCTTTATCCACACACACACACACACACACAACTTTTGTAATGTAACACACCTTATTGCAGGTAACAACAACTCATCAATGGCTGGCAACAATGCCGGACCCGGACCCGGTGCAAACAGCCAGCAACAGGTATGTGCGCCACGACCACAATGTTGTGTATACGGTTCGAATGTGAACCGGTTACTACGGGTATATAAATATATACCATTTAAATTTCAACATTGCCTCTCCTCTCTTATTTAATTATATAATATTAATATTTATTCTGATTCATATAGATTGGCGAGGGGGTGTTAGGGGGAGAGAGAGCGAGAGGAGATACAAAGAGGCATAGTATTTTATGTACATTTTTTTTTTCGAATTAAACGTAATCACTGAAAAGGGTTAGTCAAGTATGCATGCATACTAAATATGTAAATTAGGGCTGATTACAAAAAGAACATAAAATGTATGTTTCGCATTTCTCCGGTATTGTTAATCGGTGAGACTAAGGCGCATCCCTATTCAAACTATGTCATATTCAAAATGTTTTTTAAGGCCAAAGCTTCATTGTGATTGTTTAAAAAGGTCAAGAATATACTCTTAACATTTTTTTTAGTTAAATCAGATAGCAACATAGGAATCAGATAGCAAACATAGAGAGGATCCGATGAGATACATCAATTTTCAAAAAATCTTCACCTGAAAATGTTGCCTTAAAAAGGCTCAACGATTTGTCAATACGGAAAACTAAAAAAAAAAGATAATAATGAAAACAAGTAAGAATGACAACCTGCCGACTTCAAACGAAACGACTAAAATCGGACCAATTTTTCCTATGAACGCTGTAAGATTTAGTAGTCCGACGTCCATAAAAATACCCACATTTAGTGGGTTTGGTCGTTATATTGTTGGACAATAACTCGTGTTTTATCGTTCGATCGTTCCTATGTAAGGTATATAATATAATTATCCGATCCGGCCGGCTCCGAGGTATGACAAGTGTCATTAAGACAACTTTAGACTGATGGACCTGGGTATATCAACTCGGCTAACGATGCTGATCAGAAATATTTATGCTATCTGAAAACTGACCAACTTATAATACACCTTGACCTAATGTGTCTGCCTATAACGTAGCTATCATACACTTGAGAAAAGTGTTTTTTTTTTTTTTTTTTGTAAACTAGTAGTTTCAGCATTATTCGATTCGGTATCTGAATCTAATATAATTTTTATAATTTTTTTTTTTTTTTAAGTAATGCATCGCAAACGCTTTAAAAATGTACAAGTTGTTATTTTGTATCTCTAACAAGGCTTCAAAGTTGAAAACATTGAAATAAACTTACAGTTATCCTAACATGAGAGGGTGGGTGGGGTATGAAGTTAAGTCGTCTCTTAAACAAAGTCAAAATATATTTTATTAATTAGTAACCTGTTATTGGTGTACGGCCTGCAAATGATTGCGGCGCTGGTGGGAATGGGATGAATGCACCAATTACTACTATATGCGGGGGACTATCTTTTGATATTGTTATTTATAATGCATTATTATTATTTTTGGTTTTGTAATTGGGTTTCGCTACTCAGTCAAAACAGTAACAACTCAATTGAACAATTGTACTTTCCTTGCTCGAATAGGACGCCTTCGCTGCTTTTGAATTTGGGGTTAACAATATGAACCAAGGCGGCAATCAACGTGGAAATAATGGCGGAAATAATGTTCCATGGGGACGTCGTCGTTTTTAGACAGCCGATTGAATGAGTGGACCATAATGGATAATCCGTAAATCGACAGTTTTATTGATTTACGTTGAACATTTGACTCTTCACAATTTTGTGAATATGCATACGAAAACAAAAAATAACAACACAAACAAAAACAAATAATAAGAATATACTTAATATTATATATATTTTAATATATATATATATATATATGTAATCCGCAATCATCTAATATGATTTAATGTAATAATTTTTCAATTATGTCACACTCAAGTGTAGTTTTAAGATGAAAGTAAAAAATTAATTTAATTTAAAAAGAAAACAAAATTCGCCACAAATGGAGATCGAAAAATGTAAAATTGGGCGACAAGTAAATTAATTGTATATGTGCTCACACACAACATATCTACAATTTGAAAACGGATATTTTTTTTATATGTAAAACACCTCTTCTTGAATATTCTTTTTTTGTTTAACCTTCTCTTATACATCATGTCTTGATAATTTTTCTCAAATATAAGTTTATGCTATATATATATATATGCCGATGTATATATATGTATACATTCATAGATTAAATGGTCTTATCTTCTCCAATGTTATGTGCAATGTTGTGCAGCAACAAATTATGGTGAGTATCGAGTGGAAGTCGCAGCTCCAGAGCTCGGTGGGGTTGGATTGGAGTATGTGGAAGTGGGAGATATATTATACACATAACTGCCGATCTTCTTTCAAATTGTCTTGTGTGTGGGGGGGGGGGGGGGGGTGGTCGGACCAAGATTGCATTATTTATTTTGTCCGCTTTTGCATATTATATCCTGCAGAGGTGTATAAATTTTATCTCAGATTTGGCTAATTTTTTTTTATCTGTTAAGCATTCTGTTTCTCAGTATAACGACAAGCTACTTGGATTTTCAAACAATACAAAACGAGAAACTGAAATGATAATCCATTCACATCTTGTTTTGGTTCCTGATTTGTAATCCATAAAGATGGCCATCCAACAATAAATTTTGGTGTTTTCTTTCTAAGTTTGAAAATTTTGTGGTTAACATCGATATGCAACCAATTTTGTGTAAAAAGAAAACCAAAACGAAACAATATAAATGATTCGTATGCTTAAAGTTTATTATATGTAAAAGAAATTTTGAAAAATGTATCTCAGCAAAAATTTTGGTTCTGATTTTCGATGCATAACAACCATTTGGAGCGGTCATAAAGACGAATAAAAGCTTTTGGCTTTTGGATTTACCGTTAACATCCAATTCTATTTTTGATGATTCACCAAATTACTATAGTTTGAATTCGTAAAATGAAAATCTGCCTCTTAAAAAATAGTTGATAATTCATAATATATAATATGATTGGGTTTTTGGGGATCTTAATAAAAAAAATGTTATCTATGACTTATGGGGGGATCTTAATAAAAAAAAATGTTATCTATGACTTATGGGGGAAATAAGTTTTGTGGGATATAAGGAAAGGGAACGTATTCCAATAATGTTCTGGGCACTTCTGAAGAAGCCAACACGAGAATTCGCATTGTACCTTGGAGTAAAACCTGATTTATCAAAAGGTATGTACGGTTCACTATCCTAATGTGCCATGAAATTAACACTTGGTAAAATGATGAAATATTGTATTGAGTGTATGTGTGTGTGTGTGTGTGAGTGTGTGTGAATGATAGATTTCTTGATATTTACTTTATACATTTGCAGAGGTCGTTGAATGAATGTATATATATGAAAATTAAATCAAAAAATCCACGTCTATATATTGTCGTTGTCTGTCTTAATATTGTAGGTAAATTAATGTTTATTTATCGCTAGGTTGAGTTTTATTTCCTATTGCCAAAAGCAATTATCGAAATTACCTCGACTATTTATAGAACTCACCTATTTAAAAAGTGAAATAAAAAAATGTTATAAAAGTGCTTTTATTTTGGATTTAAAAAGTACATTTCAAGCGACAGTTCTGGTCTTATGTATTATTAATTCATTCTTTTTTTAACAATAAATTAGTAAATTACTGAAATTCTCTGCACAAATCTTAGTTAATTTTTATGAGTTATAAAAAACTCTGATAATACAACTGTATTCGAAAATCAATCACGCATTAATAAAATTCGGGTTCATCTTTCTACAGCTAAACCGAACTAGCTTCTCAATTTATTTGTTACGTATATGTATTTATACTTATAAATATATGTATGTGTACGATTCATTATATTCATTAGGTTACTTCCATTTGAGTCGTACAACATTCATTGGGAATTGCAGTCACGTACTTAAGATTATTTCTTTTGTTAATTGCGCAACGAGTAGCATTTATTGGGAATTCTTTTGCCTTTTTACGCAAAAGAAAAGTGTCCAAATGGTGAAGAGAATTCTTGCTTAATGAACAATATAAAAATATTTATTTTCGAACTCTACACAGAATCTATTTTACTCACGTGAGCTCTAAGCGGGATCGGAATTTGGCATACGTTATGAAATCAAAATAAGCAAGTAGTGTAATCCAATATGCTGAGCGAACCGTTTTTTCTTGTATAATTAAATTGTATGATTGTAAAACTAAATACTACATTCATTTTTGATAATAATAAAATGGAGATGCCTAGGAACTTTATCACATACATAATTATGTAATATCTACAGCTGCGAAAAAATAATAGCACCACGTTCACAAAAATAGGTTTCAAATGTGTATTCATTACATTCGTAAGTTTCAGTAACTTATGAATCTTTTTCTAGATGTGAATAAATCCATAAAAAATAAAAAAAGAATCGTTTTTATACTTTATGAAAAACTAAAAAAAACTAACGAAAAAACAAGTAAGAATGCTGTAGTCGAGGAGCTCGTCTTCGATATACCCTTAACCCAGTTGTTACATATATATTCTAGTTTTTATACTATTATACCAAAATGGTATAATAGTATATTGGTTTTGTGCAATGTCCGTCATGCTGTCTGTCCGTCTGTCCGTCTGTATGAACGCGCGTTCCTCCGACACCCTTTGAGATAGAGACTTGAAACTTGGAACGTATACTGGAAAGTACCCTCAAAAGTTAAAGTGTCTTGGGTTTGGACCTACGTCCACTAGGGAGCTAGAAAATCGATAAATTCGATTTTAGCAAATCGATAAATCCCCATATCTCTTACAATTTAATGAATATAGTCACAAATTTTGGTTAGTAGGTTGTTGGCGAGGTCCTTGAAAGATTGGCATGTGCCACGCCCACCTCCGACGCCCCCATCACCCCCGCCCCTAAAATTTTCAAATGGCTATATCTTCCGCAGTTTTTGAGTAGGGAACGTCAAATTTGGTAGGTATATTACTGGTAGTCGCCTTTAAGAACCGATAACAAATTTGTGGTGCCACGCCCACACCTGCGCCTATAATCGACAATTTCGATTGTTAATCGATAACTCCGTATATTTCCGAACATTTTAAAGATAGAGTGACCAAACTTGGAAGGTAATTTGCTGGTAACCTCCTCCAAAGATTGGCATACCAATTTTTGAACCACGCCCACATCCACCGCCCCCAGGAACTTCGTCCCTAGAAATTTAAAATGCGCATATCTGCCGTAATTTGCAAGCAAGAGTCGCAAAATTTTGCAGGTATGTTACTGGTAACTCCCCCAAAGATCGATAAAAAAATTGGATGGCTACGCCCACTACACCTATCTGAACCGATACACCTGTTGTTATAAAAATTGAAATTAATTTATATAATGGTATAATAGTATTTCGCTGTCGGTTACGTCCGACTGCAACGTTCTATCTTGTTTTTTTTGGCAAAGTTCAGTTCAGTGGCTGGCTACCAACACGTGCATGTACATACATACATACAGTGTCTCACAGTTCATTCTGAACGGTGTCTAGCTAAAAATTTAAAGTGCTATAAAAACGAGGAAACAAATTCAAAATATTTAAATGCCAATTTGTTTAATGTGATATATAATTGTCGTATAAAAGCTTAAATAAGGATGTTAATGCTTAGTATGAAATCCTTTTGCCTTAACCACTTCGCTTAAGTTATTATTCATGGAAGATACCAGCTTCCGGGTAGTTTCTGGGCTGATCTTGCTCAACTCCAGCAGCGCATTTTTAAGATATTGATTGCTGAATATGCTGTGAATGTTGAATTTGTACTCATATTCAAATATGACTGAACTTCAAATCCTTGCCCAAGTCGATTTTGGCGAACATCATCCTAGACCCTGTTCAAAATTACCTAATTGACCATAAAAAAGGTACTTTTTTACAGAACCCTACCTAGCAGGTGGGGAAACCCTAGTTTATTAGTGACATATATTAATTTCGTTGGTTAATAAATGTACCTGGCATCGGTCTTTGGAATTTTTTAAAAATAAAGAATAATTAGTTTATGTCAGGCAATTAAAATTTTTTCTAGACACCGTATAGTAGTTATCGTAGTTATCGGGGCTCTGCAGAATACACACAAAAGTGTATATTGACGCTAGCGTCGAATATCATGCCATCTCTTTCCCACACATGCGCTCGCTTATTTATACATTATTATATTATTATTATATTTATATGTATGTATACAGAAAATGCTTGCGGGTGCTGGTAGAAGTGAGATTAATGTGAGAATATATTTTCGACCATAACTTGGGTGCTTTTTTCCGATCTTGATGAAATTTGGGCAATTAATCAATAATTTGCATATGCGTGTTATGTATATATAAGAATCTTCTGCCTCTGAAATTGTGGAATTTATTGCTATCGGAAATCGAAATGTATCGATAATCGAGAAAATAAGGCAGTTATCGATAAAATAAAGCAAACTTGATCTGCGCCTGGTATACGAGAACTTAGATTTCAAATTTCTCTAGCTCTTATAGTCTCTGAGATCCGCGTGTTCCTACAGACGGACATGGCTATATCGACTCGGCTATTGATCCTGATCAAGAATATATATACTTTATGGGGTCGGAGATGCTTCCTTCTGCCTGTTACACACATTTGCACAAAACCATTATACCCTTTTTACCCATTTTTAATGGGTTCAGGGTATAAAAATTGGACTGGCTAATTTACATGTTTTTATACTATGATTCCGAAGGTATAATAGTATATTGGATTTGTGCAATGTCCGTCGTGCTGTCTGTCCGTCCGAATATATAAAGTGTTAAGATTGGAGTCGTACGTACACTACTAGGGAGCTAGAAAATCAATAAAATCGACATTCGCAAATCGATAAAGCAACATATCACCCACAATTTTATGGTTACAGTCACCAATTTTGGTTGGTAGGTTGTTGGCGATGTTACACATCCCACATCCGCAGCCCCCAGGAACTTCGTCCCTAGAAATTTAAAATGCGCATATCTGCCGTAATTTGCAAGCTAGAGTCACAAAATTTTGAAAGTATGTGACTAGTAACTCAGCCAAGAGATCGATAAAAATTGGATGTAACACACCCGCTCCGCCTCCCTCAACCGATACACCTGTTAGTGTAAATCGATAAACCCATATATCTCGCGCAATTTGAAAACTTAAGTCACCAAATTTGAAAGGTATATTGCTATTATGTAAGTAGGTTGGGTTGGGCCATATTAGGCCCGTTGAGATGCCGTGTGGATAGATTTAGACAGAAAGGTTAATAGAAGAAAAGGAGGCAGAACGGACTACTACTGGACCGGGATTCGAACCCGCGACTGATTGATGTAAACCATGCAAAGACTCAACGCTTAAGACCATCAAGCTGGCTATATTGCTGTTACTAACAAAAATCTGGAAAACAAATTTTGGACCACGCCCAATCCCGCCCCCAAAAACCGATAAATGCCCATATATCCCGCAATTTAGGAGCTATAGTTACCAAACTTGAAAGGTATATTACTAAGACCGAATTCCAAACATTTTTTGGGCCACGCCCGCTCCTGCTCCCAAAACCGAAAAATGCCCATATCTCTTGCAATTTAGAGCTGTACTTACCAAACTTGAAAGGTATATTACTAAGATCGAACTCAAACATTTTTAGTTTCTCCCCACAACTGCCACCCAAATCTGATAAATGCCCATATCTCCCGCAATTTAATAGCTACAGTTACCAAACTTGGAAGGAAGATTATTAGGAACCTATTTTTTTTCCAACCACGCCAACTCCCGCGCCCAATATCTCGAAAAGCTCATATCTTCCATAATTTAAGAGCTAAAGTTGCTAAATTTCGAAGAAGGGTTACTATCTTATATATACCTCAATCTGAAAGGCAAACCTGGACATTATTTCTTATTTGCACACAACTTGAGGTATCATATTATTTCCCTGCGGGTTACGTCCCACTGCAACGTTCTCTCTTTTGTTTTTATAAGTTTAGCCGATTGCAAATATTTTCGACTTTTGAAAGCGACTTTTCGACTTTTCTTACTCTACAGGCTTTTAAATTATGTTGTTTGTGACATGAACTGTTTGCAGTGTCGCAATTACGTTGAGGACAATTTTTTTCAGCTCAGTTGCAGTTGTGAATGGATTAATTTCATATTGGGATTAAGCTGGATTCTGGTTCGATTTCTTAAATTTTTCAGCATTTTTCTGAAAGTTTTTTTGCGTCTTTCGAGCACCCATCTAATCGACCAAATTCTCTTTATGATTTCCATCCATATATCGCTTTTTCATACTGCAGTTTTTTCCACGACCCATTGATAATTTTGGATTTATCGTAAGCTTTATTTATTAACAAAAAAAAATCGAATAAAAAAATGATCAAAATCAAATCTCTTAGCACGATCGTTTTCTATAAAAGCGAATCTGTGAAACAAACCTGGGTCTTTATTATTTACCTCGCTTCTATATAAATGTTGATAAGTATTTCAAGGGCAGTACTACCTGTTACGTATTGGAGGAAAAATATAAATATAATGACACTAACTGTTTGATTTTTGATCAGTGGAAAAAATATCATAGTGGTGCTATTTTTTTTCGTAACTCTGTATATGCACATATACATCTCTCAATGAGCTCTTGTAGAATTGTCTTAGGCACCCATTGTATTTTATTGACATAAGATCAAAATTGCTGCTGAACTGTTTAACAATTGTCAACGAATAACCCCCCCCCCCCCCCCCAAAAAAAAAATGTTGAAATATAGTCTAATGAACATATTTAAATATACATTTATATATATAATTTTAATGATAGTATTCAATTTCAACCGAGAAGAAACCATTATTATCTATTGGACATAATCCACTTCAAACTTTTGAATCGTATTTATTTCAATTTCCTGTCCACTTTTTGGCAAATCATTTTCAGTCCTGCCTTTTTGGAAGCTAATAAATTATTTAAGTTTCGCTGATTGTGTCTAGATAATAGTACTAGTTAGACCATCCATATTCATGTACATACATATGTCTAAGGTTTCTTGAAATTCAAACTGATGCTGTTTCTTACTGACATTGATTAGTTTTGGCTGAAAATCGATTGCTTTAAAAGACTTTTATTGACTTCTGCTGCAGCCATTTGAGCTGATATTATATTGCAATGTGAAGACATTTGACTAATGTTTTTTATGTTTACAGGAAACAAGGACAATCGGGATGCCAAGGAATGGTCAGAAGAGCAGATTTTTGTATACAACCGAATATTTTTTAGTAAACAATTTTTATTTTAAATTTGCCCATGCGCGCAAAAAATCATTTAATTTGTTGCATCTTGACAATAAAAGACTGATTATATTTTATAAAATAAATCTAAAGTATCTTTGATTATGATATTGGTTCGCTACGATTTCCAGGAACTCCACTGCATTCGATTCCAAAAAACTAGGTACAAATTTTAAGACGACGGAAACGGGTCGATGAAACTGGCACACAAGCCCCAAAAGCAAAAAAAAAAAAAAAAAAACGTACTCTTATCGTGACCGGCACCGCTTGTGGATGCTGGCCACAAAAGGAAACTAACACTCAGCGTCGATGTATGACGCAATTTAATTAACTTGA
This sequence comes from Drosophila mimica, assembly GCA_037043585.1. Taxonomy (NCBI): domain Eukaryota; kingdom Metazoa; phylum Arthropoda; class Insecta; order Diptera; family Drosophilidae; genus Drosophila; species Drosophila mimica. Next base: position 215,259 of record JBAMBE010000312.1, on the reverse strand, counting down.
ACTATCTGCATTACTCTCCCATATACATTTCATATGTACTCAGACACTCATTTTGCGATTGCTATGGTGTGTTGAGGTACTTTAAGCCGCACAACTGCCATAATTGCTTGCTGATTGTTTCATCGTTCGATGCTCAAAAAGGGTGAGAGCAAAACGAGCTCTGCTCTGAGCAGATACATATGAATCTATGTATGTATGTATGTGTGAAGGTTTGCACACATACACACTGTATATAATAGTATATGTGGGGTATGAATTTTGGCCATGACTGATATTAACGGTAGCAGGTAACAAACATGGATAACAATTTCAGATGGCTAAAATATGCACATAAATAAAAAATTTGTATAGATAATTTGTCATATAAACCAGCATAACAGGGGTAGCTTATCAGTAGCAAGCGCGATAGGTCAACTCATAGGTTCGATAACAATCGTATGCGCGTCATCAAGTCAGCTGTCCACTTGATGAACCACTATTGAACAAGGACAAACTATGAGTTTTGTGTCACCCTGTATAAGTGCAACGCCATCTGAACCCTGCACACATTACACAAATTGAATGCTATTATTTTACGATGTGCATTAATAAATAACTATGTTAGTGTTTAGTAACAGGTATAATAAATATTTATTAATGTGCATTTAGCAAACAGCAAAAAAAAAGCACAATTCGCCAGCGTCTATCTTGTTTGTCCAATAAAAAAAACCTTGCTTTAAAGACGCTACCTCTTCGAATGTCAGCACTGAGAGCGTCATACAAATGAATACATATAGGCATGTGTGTGTGACGTGCGCACAGCTTTATGTGTTTTTGTGTGAGTAAGTTGGCTTTAAGTTGCATACGAAACTTGTCTTAAATGTGTGCTCGTATATACCTGCATAGAGATATATGGTGTGTAAGTGTGTTGGTGAATATGTACATACGTAATACTAATTAGTTTGGGTTTTGTTACAGCACGGTTGCGTGTTATGTTTTGCATTTTATTTTGTTTTGAAAGCTCATAAGCTGTGCTTTCATGAGTATTAATGTTCGGAAAGGCGTACATATCTATGTACATATGTACGTACGTACTACCACTAGCTCATCAAGTCCAGTGAGCAAGAGATAGTCGACGACTCAATACGAATGTTATGTATGTACATGCATACATACATACATATATCTGTACATTCATACATATGTACGTGTCGGTGTATGCTTAACTTCAAAATAAAGTTCAGTTTAAGCTGGAGCGCAGTCGAGGTTGCGTCGTTTGCTAGTTCGGTCGGTTCGCTCCGTTCGGTTAGTTCCTCATGGTAAGCACCTTCTCCTTCAGTGCTGTTGATAAACTACTTTTGAATCAATCGAAAAAAAAAAATAGTGACTGCAAAATATACATATATAGGTACTTGTAAACATAGTATTATGCTACATACATAAATATGTATTTGTTATGTGTATGAACATGCGGATGTCAGTGCAAAGACGTGTTTTATTGTACATACATTTGTATGTACGTATGTAAATAATAATGTATATAAGAACATATATGTAAATGTAAAATGCAATGCCAAATGCAGCGCTTAGGCCTTTAGTTTATACATCAAACTTTGTCTATGTTTGTGTATAAAATCTGTGCCTGTACAATTCACCCACACACACAAAAGCTATTGTTACCGTTTTTTTTTGTATTGTTTTTTGTGTTTGTGTTTGTACGGTGAGTGCGAAATATTTCACTGTGTCTGTGAAAAAATCAGTGATTAAATGCTGGCAAAAACGAACGTGTGTAAATTTATAATAAAAGAAAACAAATACATACATGTGAACTATTAGCACATATGTATGTCTGTATGTAAATACATGCGCATGTTGTACATGTACATCAACATACATATGCATGATTTGTTGTTGTATAAACGAATGGCACAGTAAAATAGAAACCGGAATCAATATATGGTATTGTTTTTTTTTTCTTTCGCATAATTGTCCATACTTACAGTATATATTATGTACTTGTGCCCAACAGACAACACATACAAGTATGTAAATCATAACTTGCAACAATGCATATCCACTTATATTCCTATACTTATACCTGCAGATGCAGATGTATGTATGCATTTTTATGTGAAGTGTATAGAAGGAGTATTATGTTGACACAAGAGATGGCAACGGGAATTAAAATTAAATCCCGTCCCCCGTCCCACCCAATAGGGAACAGAAATTGTATGCAAAGTTTCATCCCGAAGTGTTTTCAATTCATTCCGCAATTAAATATATTTAATCTTAACTTGTAAATTTGAATCCCCAGGTACTTTTTCCTAAAATGGAAACTAGTATAACGTCAATAGTTTAATTTCATCAACATTTATTTTGCTTAATTTTATAATTTTTCCCTTAAGTTCGTGTTTTTTTTTTTTGTCATGGTCCCGCGGTTTCGATAATGTGATTATATGTATTTAACAAACAGGTCCACTCTCATACAATAAATAAATGTAAATATATATATTTTTTATTTTAATTAAATTGGTTTAAAAAAAAACATTTTCGAGATTCCTAGAACTCCTCTCCCGATTGCATGTCTAGATAAGCCACGTCTGAAAAAAGGCCAATTGAGAATATATATATATATACATATATAATATAAATAATAAATAATTAAATATATGTTATGATCATTCGTGATTAGTGGGAATTTGCCAGTTAGCGTGAAAAAATAAACTCTATTGTTGTAAATAATTGATTATTTGTACAACTTGTTGACCAATCGGCTTTAAACGGGGGAAGTACCTTTAGACAATCGATACAGTCAGTACAAAGAGAGAAAAGCTCGGACTTATAACAGCTTCGAGTGAGAGAACATCGTGAAGTATACATACATACAGTAAGTTAAATAGCTTAAGTAAATTGATGACTTTGCATTGATAATTTCAATCTTTAATGACACTCAATTCCATTTTGTGAACACATAATTTCACTTAAAAATGACAATAACGTTTGCGAATGCGAAATAAAAATTAAAAAAATCATGATGATAACAAAGTGCTTCAATGAGAGACATTCAAAGAATAGAGAGCATTCCATGCATAAATGCGTAATTAAACTGTATGCATTGAGATGGGTCGTGATTCACGTTTCCGGCGACTGATTTTCGTATAGTTATCTTATATTTTTTTTTTACAAGCCCAAGTACGAACAGTATAAGGGTAGTGCTGTGGAGCTAAAGGTTCGCTAGTCAAGCAATAATTAACCGATGCTGACTCGAGCCCAATGCGCCGTCACATTGTTAATTGTTATATTTCTATCTATTTATGCAGATAATCCAAATTCATAATTATACTATATACCTATGAGGATACATGAAATCTGGAGGACAGACAGAAACCCACCCACACGTACATTGGCAAATAGGAGAAACGGGATCAATCCCAAAAAAAAAATATAAATAAATCTGGAGCTGAACCGAGATAAATATGCTTGATAAAGGCACTGACAAAAGAACCGTCGAATTACCATTTATTGTGGAGCGTACGTGTACGGATTACGCCAACGACTATAACAACCTGCGGCGAGAAACATCACCATTTACATCATCGTCAACTTTAACATTATCCTCCTGCTCATATTCAACGCCAAAAGCTAAACTGGGCAACCGGACGGCCAGCAGACGCCATCCAAATGCAAAACTCATTAGAAAAATCTATTTATGCAAATGTAATCGAATGGCAACAAGCTGTATATATTTTGTATTAGTTTTAGCGATCTTAAGTCTAGGAAATCCTACTGCTGCTTTTCAAAATAATATTACATCAAATTATAAAAATAATAATAATATTGAAAGCGTAAGCGAAACTCAACATTCTGCTGGAATACTCGGTATTGATGCGAGCGCCAGTGAATTCTCTCAAACCAACAACTACTCGAAATATCAACAACCATACAAAAGAATAACAACGAAATCAATTGGAAATCGTAATAGTAAAGATCCAACACTGATCATCGCTGAGACTGACTCTGAGGCTAATAATACTCACCACAACAACAACAACAACAAGAACAACAACAATACAACATCCAGTGCGAAGCAAGCGAAGGAGAAGATCGCTGAACAGACTGAGAAGCATCATTTAGACGATATTGAAATATTTGGTGCGTATAGCATACCCGACGATCCCATCTACACAAATGAATTTGCTGTCCACATACCGGCTGGCAAATATGTGGCTGACAGTATAGCTGACAAATACGGCTTCACCAATAAGGGACAGGTACATAAAGCGTCAAAAACAAAAAAACACTTACATTCTTTAAATATATATTTGTAATTAGTATTAACACGTTGCACGCGGCACTCAATATTGTAAATATTATCTCCCACAGATTGGCGCCCTTGACGACTATTATCTGTTTCAGCATCATCGTTTGTCAAAGCGTTCGCTTCGTTCGAGTCGCAAGCATCACAGTGCCTTAAGTTCGGAGTTCGAGGTGAGTGGATAGCCAAATATGTACCTTGATCTCTGACCTTCATCGTTGGTTATTTTTAATGATCCGCTTGATTGACGTTTAATTAAATATATATATTTTTTTAAATATTTTTGTTTGTTTATTTTGTTTATTTAATAGATAAAATGGCTGCAGCAACAACACGAGAAGATCCGCCAAAAACGGGATGGCCCTTATCAAGACATACCCACCTACAGTCCGTACAATATATTGCGCCAGACTAATGACTACGCTATCGATCCGCATACGAATACGCATTTTTCATATTCCCCAGACCCATCATCATCTTTGGCTGGAACGCATTCACCGCGCCTTGAGTACCGTGACGTCACCTCGCATCTCCTATTCTCTGATCCGTTGTTTAAGGAACAGTGGTATTTGGTGAGTAAAGTATGTCATCATGCCTTTCATGTCTTTCATCTAATATAAAATTTATAAATATCCACTTTGCAACTTTAATTGAAACTGAAGCTCTTACTTAATATGTAATTACAATTTTTCTTACTTATTAATCGCTAGATGAAAACTCAAAATAATGGTGGTGTCCCGAAAATTAGAATTTCCATTAGACGCTTTAAACAAATATATATTTAAATCATTAAAATTATATAAACCATGTTTTCATTGGTAATTCCAGAAATTTGAATAACCAGTATTTGAATAACTGGTAAATGAATTTAGGTGCCCACTTTTACTTTAATCCAAAATCCGCAAACTCGAATTTTAATTAGATTCACACAGGGACCGATTTGTACATATTGAATCTAACTTATTTTGGAGACACATTTCATTGAGTCATTTAGTTGGTAATTTAAAAATTTAGAAAATATATAAGCATTTAACCGAAAGTTGATAAACATGCTTGTATTTTTGTGTCTTCTTGAAAGAATGGCGGAGCTAAGGATGGCCTTGATATGAATATCGGTCCCGCTTGGCAGAAGGGCTACACGGGCAAAGGTGTCGTTGTGTCCATTCTAGACGACGGCATTCAGACCAATCACCCGGACTTGGCTCAAAACTATGTATGTATTGTATATTTGGATTTTCATGAATAATATGAAGTAATTGTATAATGTAAATGAAACTTACTCTTACAGGATCCGGACGCCTCATTTGATATTAATGGCAACGATTCGGATCCAACGCCTCAGGATAATGGTGACAATAAGCACGGCACCAGATGCGCCGGAGAAGTGGCCGCTGTTGCCTTTAATAATTATTGTGGAGTTGGTGTAGCATATAATGCCAGCATTGGTGGTAAGTACTGTCAGTGGCAAGTGTATGTCATCTAACCACTGATTATGTAATTTTATATAAATTATATATGTGTAGTGTGCATGTGTTCAAGTCTATTCTTTGCTTTGCAGGTGTACGCATGCTGGATGGCAAAGTTAACGATGTGGTTGAGGCACAGGCATTGAGTTTGAATCCATCGCATATCGATATATATAGTGCATCTTGGGGACCAGAGGATGATGGTTCCACGGTCGATGGGCCCGGCCCATTGGCACGTCGAGCCTTTATTTATGGTGTAACCAGTGGACGTCAGGGCAAGGGCTCCATATTTGTGTGGGCTTCGGGCAATGGGGGTCGCTATACTGATTCATGCAACTGCGATGGCTACACCAATTCCATTTTTACACTGTCCATTTCGAGCGCTACGCAAGCTGGGTAAGTTAATTAGATAATCAGCTATGCAGGTTTGCATGCAATTAATGTATGTGTGTCAATTTGATTTGACAGTTTTAAGCCATGGTATTTGGAGGAGTGCTCTTCAACTCTGGCAACGACCTACAGTTCGGGAACGCCGGGTCACGACAAAAGCGTGGCGACGGTGGACATGGACGGGCGCCTGCGACCCGATCACATTTGTACGGTGGAGCATACGGGCACATCGGCATCGGCACCGCTAGCGGCTGGCATATGCGCCTTGGCGCTGGAGGCGAATCCAAAATTAACTTGGCGCGATATGCAATATTTGGTCGTTTACACATCGCGACCAGCGCCACTCGAAAAGGAGAGCGGTTGGACACAGAACGGGGTTAAGCGCAAATACAGTCATAAGTTCGGCTACGGTTTGATGGATGCGGGCGCTATGGTAACTCTGGCGGAACAATGGAACTCGGTGCCGCCACAGCATATATGCAAGTCACGCGAGAACAACGAGGATCGCAAAATTGAGGGTGCCTACGGCTATACGCTAGCAACGCACATGGACGTCAATGGCTGCGCCGGCACCATCAACGAGGTCCGCTATCTGGAGCACGTTCAGTGCCGTATTACGTTACGTTTCTTTCCACGCGGTAATCTACGAATTTTGCTCACATCGCCCATGGGCACGACAAGCACATTGCTGTTCGAACGGCCTCGTGACATTGTCAAGTCCAACTTTGATGACTGGCCGTTCCTCAGCGTACACTACTGGGGCGAGAAGGCCGAAGGCCGTTGGACACTGCAGGTGATCAATGGTGGTCGGCGACGCGTCAATCAGCCGGGCATCCTATCGAAATGGCAGCTGATCTTCTATGGCACCTCAACGCAACCGATGCGTCTCAAATCGGAGCTATTGAATACACAATTGCGTAACAGTCCCGTTGCGAACAATCCGTTCCTATTTTCGTCGGCCTCCAATATTGGGCAACCGGCCAACGAAGGTGGAAACTTCAATACGGACAACTATGCCAGCTATCTTAACTACCAAAACATATTCAGCAGCGCTGGCTCCAGTCCCGAGGTAGCAACCGCAACGCTCGACGGCCACAATGTGTCGACAGTAGCAGCAGCTGTCCAGATCCCCAATGCCTTGGCCAATGGTGATAACAAAGTCATACTCTATTCCTGTGATGCCGAGTGCGATTCCCTTGGCTGTTATGGACGTGGACCCACACAGTGTGTGGCATGCAGCCACTATCGCTTGGATAAGTAAGCCAATTAACAAACCGCCTCCTAGCATTATTAATGACCTTGTCAATCCCTTTTTAAGAGGGATCGACAAGTTTAGTCTGTTGCATGCTATCGGGACCGATTGGATTAATCAATATTAATTCATTCGTCGTTTTCCACTTATGTTATATTCTTTCAAAGCAACATAATTCCTGATCAGTCCGCCATATTTAGAAGATCTTCTTCCATATTTAATGTACCCCAATGTTTTTTTCTGTTTGTTTTGCGATTGCAGCACTTGCGTCAGCCGTTGTCCGCCGCGCTCGTTCCCGAATCAAGTTGGCACATGCTGGCCATGCCATGATTCCTGTGAAACCTGCGCTGGCGCTGGTCCAGACAGCTGTCTCACCTGTGCCCCGGCGCACCTGCATGTCACTGATCTCGCCGTTTGCCTGCAAGTTTGTCCCGACGGTTACTTTGAGGGTATGTCATATACACGATAGCACCAAGAACGAACGGTTAAATTCATCAATTCATCACTTTACTCAGATATGAAGAATCGAACCTGTGTGCCTTGTGAGCCCAATTGTGCGTCATGCCAGGACCGTCCCGAGTACTGTACCAGCTGTGATCATCATCTCGTCATGCATGAGAACAAATGCTACTCAGCGTGTCCCTTGGACACATACGAAACGGAGGAGAACAAGTAAGATTCTCCAGTGCTTTTTGTATTATTCATTTGTCACATGTAACACACAGATGTGCCTACTGTCACTCCTCGTGTGCCACATGCAACGGAGCCACTGAAAATAACTGCATCACTTGCCGACCCAGTCGATATGCCTGGCAAAATAAGTGCCTTAACAACTGCCCGGATGGCTTCTATGCGGATAAGAAGCGCCTGGAGTGCCTGCCCTGTCATGATGGTTGCAAGACGTGCAGCAGCAATGGCATCTGCACAGAATGCCTGCCAAATTGGCTGCTCAACAAGAAGGACAAATGCACTGCGGCCGGCAGCGACAGCTGTTTTGAATGTAAGTATATAATTTGAATGAGTAGCTACCATGTGTAAATCACCCATCACCCATTGTTAATCACCAATTTTAATGCATTTTTTACTGCCACACCTTGAATGCTAGCTGAATATTATAGTCACAGTGAGGGCAAGTGCATGCCGTGCTACGACTCATGTGAGACTTGCAACGGGCCACTATCATCGAATTGCCTGTCATGCCATCAGAATCGGTTGCTGGAGCAGAGCAGTTGTGTGAGCGGCTGCCAAGATGGCTTCTATATGGAGACGGGCGTCTGTACGCCATGTCTGCATACTTGCACCCAGTGCGTATCTCGCACCAATTGCAGCAATTGCTCCAAGGGACTTGAACTGCAGAATGGCGAGTGTCGCACAACATGCGCCGATGGGTATTTAATTATCTTATGCATTTATCTATTTTCTTGTCTTATGCATTTATCTATGGTTTGCAGTTACTACAGCGATCGCGGCATTTGCGCCAAATGCTATCTTAGTTGTCACACTTGCAGTGGGCCCCGGCGTAATCAGTGCGTGCAATGCCCGGCTGGGTGGCAGCTGGCAGCTGGCGAATGCCATCCGGAATGCCCCGAGGGATTCTACAAATCGGAGTTTGGGTGTCAGAAGTGCCATCACTACTGCAAAACCTGCAATGGTTAATATATACACATACATACATACATATATATATATATATATATGTATATTTATATGATCAACAATTTAACTAAATTTTATTGTTTTAGGCGCCGGCCCTCTAGCATGCACATCATGCCCCCCACACTTTATGTTGGATGGTGGCCTTTGCATGGAATGCCTTAGCTCTCAGTACTACGATACAATAACACAGACGTGCAAGAGTTGCCATGATTCGTGTCGCTCATGCTTTGGTCCCGGCCTGTACTCATGCAAGGCATGCGCTCCGCCCCTCCACTTGGATCAATTGAACAGTCAGTGTGTGCCGTGCTGCCAGAACAAAAACGGGGGCGGCGATAATGAAACTGAATCTGAAAACTGTTGTCACTGTGACAAGGAGACGGGTAAATATTGCATTACCCACCATAAGGCGAGTTGAGAGATCATCAATATAAATGAACTGTAAATTGCAGGTGAATGTAAAACTGCCTCAACAGCTGGTAAGCGGCGTACTGTAGTGGGTTCCGACAGAATATTCAGAAATATGGATCGAGCCGAAAGTAACGGCGATGGCAATACAAAGGAATTCGTTTTACGTCTCGACTCACCACTGACAGCCATCACAGCAATTGCAATCGCCATCTGTTTGCTGATAATTACGATATTCTCCATAATATTTGCAGTTTTGCAGGTAAGCAGCGCAGGCACGCACTTTCAGCCAGTGTAAAATGTTAGATTATTAACTCAACATTATTTTTTCACTTGCAGCGCAATAGTAATCATGTGTCGAGAAAATCTGTGAGATACAGGAAAATAAATAGCAGATCAGGTAGTCACAAGAGCGATCCCAGTAATGAAGCTAGATTTATATTCAATGTGGGTGAAAACGGTGACGATACGGATGATAACACTGATGATGATTTAGATGTCAACGAAAGAAGGAAGGTACTCTATGAACCGAATGGTCCAATGAATGGAAGCGAAATTTTGATTAAAAGTACAAATGATATTGATGCGATCGAGTTTCAGTGCAAAGGTGCAGAATTCGATTCTCATTACAAGGCGAACATAAACTTAAACACCGAACGCACCAATCCCACGTATATGAATCAAGCAGCGAACAGTAGAAGCAGCAAAAGGCAAAGCAATAACGTTCATAGCTGATTCATTGATAAATCTAATGTGAATGCACCAATAGCCGCAATAGCAACACCAATAACTTTGATCCTGAATTTTCTGCTCTGGACTAGCAAATTTTAACCTTACTTGAGGAATGTAGCGAATCGAAATATTTAACATCCGAAATGATAAATGATCCGAAATTTATATGTGATTGTGAATTGTTTTTATATATATATATATTTGTAAATTTAATGTTTGTATTAAATTTTTATGAAAAATGTTATGTCAAGTTGAACAATGCGTGTTTTTTTTCATTTTTTTTTTTGTACTTTTCCTGTGCAACAGGAGCTGTATTTAAAGGAACTTTGAATGGGTATATCCATGTACATGTGAATGTTAAATGAGATATGTATAGTATTCATGAAAATGTGACTGGTAATGCATTACGATGACCGATCGAAGATTTGGCAACGTGATATATGCAACTTAAAGATATCAGTAGAAAAATGCTTTTACTTTATTTACAGAAAAATATACATGTGTATAAAAAGTATCAAATAGGCATATATAATACATATCTATTGAGAATATGGGTGTAAATCTCTACAAAAATTTCTATATCTTAAGTATTTCGATTTTCAGTTTTGGCCGTGTTCAAAATGTGTGCGCTGCACAAATTCGATGCATTATCAATTGTGGATATTATGTAATCTAGTGGAATACTTGGTAACGGTTTTTTTGAACAGAGCATTTGTACGTATAAAAAAAACTTATTAACAAATTATCTTTTAATCAGTATAATAATGTACAATTTTTTGTAAATACATTCAACATATTTGAGATGATTTTTAAATGCATACATGGGACATACAGCTGCATATGTACACCGATATGCACATTTTTTTTGCAGATTCTTTTTTTGTTTTTATTTCTATGTCTATATCTATGATATTGTACAGTCGCAGCACATGAGGGAATAATACAGACACTTAACAACCTTCTCATCATTGTCATCGTACTGTGTCATAGATTTTGTATCGTTCTTCTCCTTTTCTTTAAATCCATCCAATTGATCTGATGCGTTGCTGTGGAGTGCCTTTTTTGATTTTTTTCGTTTGTTTTTGTGCATCAGCTCGTTGCAGTTGCGTTGTTGCACCATTTCATCGATCCATTCGAAATCGGAGCTAACTTGAATTCGATTAAAGCTACAAATGCTTTCGATGGAATTTATGTCATCCTGTTTGATGGCAAAACAAAAGTTATAGTCTTATCGTTGCATCATGATATTATGTATTTGGTTTAACCTGATTGTTGTTGTGGTTCCTGTGTCTGCTTTTCTGGGGAGAGCTGTTGTTGGCTGCTGGCTGACTTTGGGCTTTTCGGTTGGCCAAAGGGGATGAATTGGTTGCTATCGAAGCTGTCGTTCCAGCCGAGCTATTCAATACGACAGCCGATGTGGACAAATCTGTTTCGCCAAACGATGGCACCTTCGGCAAATCATCAAGATTCAAAATGTTGTGCTGATATTCGGGTAAGGTCACTATTAGTTTAAATAAATAACCATTTGGTGCATACTCAGTTGATTTGAGAGACTTACTTCAACTGTGGTAATCAATATCGGGGATGGCATAGCTGCAGTTGAGGGTGTCGACGGAGCCAGCTCCGAGAGTGGACTATTCAAATTTGGAGTTATTGCGGCGACTGGAGTTGTTGGTAATGTGACACATTCTGGGACATCAATTGGATCATTTGGCGTTATATTATCACGAAGTGAATCTGCTTTCAAATCTTTCACAAGAGTTGAGGACATGGTGCCCAGTACAGCCAATGATGATGTTGAAGCAAGGTTAATTTCCGCCGAGGGCCTAAAAGAGTACCATGAAGTTATCGTATAAACAATATTTATATATATGGCTCTAAGATATTTTATATATGTACGTATATGGGTATTCATTTAGTAGGCACAACGAATAAACACATATAATTAAAACACTGAATATTTGCATGGCCTGCTTATATGTGTGTAAATGCACACATTTGCTGGTATTCGTGGTGTAATAATAACAATTGCAAATAGTGCTTGCGAGTGCGTCAGGTTTCATTAGATGTTGATGTTGCCGTTGGCTAATGGACGCTCAACTTTCATTTAGATAGCGCGTTTTGTACTTGCTAATTATAAAATATGTTCGACTGTAGGTCGAGAACTTGCAATAGTGGTATACTCACAAGTCAATCAGTTCACTTTGGGCCCGTCTGCCGCCCAAGGTCCACACCTCGTTTTTCTTTTGGGCTGGCGAGTACGAGATGTGTTTATTTGTTGAACTCAATCGACCTTTTGGATTACTTTTTCGTCCTGGTATCCACAGCATACGCAAACCAGACGATTTTTTTTTAGATGAATTCGAAGACATCTGAAAATCAATGTCCCATTTCAAACATTACAAACCGTCCATCATAGACATGCATGCTTGTATTTCTCAACTTGTTATTTTTTCAGCTTCTCGGGAAGAATTGTTTAACCAATCGATAAGGTACCTATGTTGCGATCCCCACTTCGTTTTTGTTAGTATTAAGTATTAATAAGCACTTTACACAATTTAAACTTACATACATACGTATAATCATTTACATATTGCATATGTAATGTTGACTTTTGATTATTGACAAGCTTGGGAGCATGAGTGATTTATACACAACCTTATATATATATATATATATATGTTTATATATATATATATACAAATTTGGGTAATTATTCGATTAGTTATACTTTAAGTAAATTTCCCATGCTAACACGCTTCAGCTGCGAACTTTGAAATGTGCAAATCAGATCATACGAATAAGCCAAGATTCACAAAAAGTGCGTATGTGTGTGTGTGCGTGAATGCGTGTATATACATATGTGCGTGTCTGGTCAATGGCTGTTAATATAAACCCACATATGTACATACATATGTATGTTTATTTGAGTACAAATCAACAATATAATGAAAAGAAAGCTGGTTTTATTTGTTGGTAAAAACAAGTGTCGTTGCAAATCACACTTACCTTGTCCAAATTGGGCACTTATATTATTGTTAAGGGTAATATATGTAATATATGCATCACTTTTTGTGCAAACAGTAAGTATGCACATAAATTCGCGTCTTATTCAGTTCTGTAGTTTAAGTATGTAGGATTTTCTTATGATTAAGTGTAGCCAAGATTTTATTTGTCTTGGACGGACTTGTATTTAAGGAAGTATTCAACGTTTTAATTGGAATTTGTAGGACCACAAAAAATAATGTAAATTAGGGATGTCAAAATAACATTAAAATTTTGATAGTAAAACAAATCGATGTATCGATTGTATCCAGCTCAAGACTTATCGATTGCCCAAAGACTATTCATTTCAACTCTTATCAATGCAAGAAGCAGCTCAGAAACAATGTGACCGGAGATTATGGATTTGTATTTATTGGGCCAAGGGAAAGCATCTTCTTGACGTGTTTAAAGAACCTTTTAGTATTTTACAATATATACATGTATGTGCAAATAATCAAATTCATCCAAACAAGCACTCTCCTGCATGCAAACATGTGTATTCATCAAATGTTGTAGACCAGAACTTCTAATTATGGGACACAATCTTTTCGGCCGCCTAATTAGCTTTTTACGCATGCGAGTACATACATACATGTATGTATGTATATATGTACATGCATATGAACTTGTGGTTTCTTTCTCTGTACCAAAAAGACTCACAGATTCTAAATATATAACATATTCCCGAGAGCGACATAGAATTATCGAAAAAGAAAGAAAATGAGCATGTAATATACGGGCCAGCTTCGAGCCCAGTCTCCCCGTGTACGTGCTGCACTCAGCTATCCGTTGGTCGCGCGTTTACGTAGGTAATTTGTTAGATTTTCTTATTTTCTTCTTTTTTTTTTCTGTTATAATATTTTTATGGTTAATGTAAGTAATGTACATAAATGGATTGGAAAGTACATGTCTACAAAGAAATACACAAATTGGACATATTGTCTGTTCGCTTAGCTTAATAAATAATAGCACGTGCTCACAAATGAGTTAATGATAAGTCCTGAAGGAGCTGCAACCGGAAATGCGAGTGAGACAGCTAAGGAAAATATTTTGTGCATGTACATATATACATACATATGTATGTGCGCACCTCCAAAATAGTCAGCGCCAGAGCACGGCGCGTATATGTGCACACAAACAAACAAGAGATATGTAGAAACGGACGATAGAGAGGCGACGACCGGACGGAAGGGCAGGCAACGGACCCGGTTCGCGCGTCTGACAGCCCTCACCGATTCATCAGCGAAATGTATTTTTGGAGCTCTGGCAAAGCAGCAACACTTTTATTTAGACTTAGAATTTGTTTTTATGTTTTTCGACATTAACATACAGTTCGACAACTTCTACATCTCTCGGTATTTCGATGCGAGTGCGGGTTCAAAGAGCTTCAATTGAACATACTATAAAATCAGAAGTGTGAGAAAGTAGAACTAGTGCATCTAAAATACGTATGTACACAGTTATAGCCATATAAATAAACGCATATGTATATGTTTGTATATATTTTTTTTTTACATTTTTAATATACTACTTGTGTATATCTACTTAAATGGGATTCTTTGTTTTTTCTTCTTTTTTTTTTGCAACAATCTTTCATACCGCTTTAGCTATAATTTTTGCACAAATTGTTAGTTGTCGCTTAAATTGGTCAACAATTATATAACTTTTAAGAATGTCAAGATTTGTAATATAATATTTCCTTATGTGAGTAACAAAAAATATCAAGAAAACGAAAAAGAAAATCCAATGTATAATTTTATTTAACTGTACACAAAAAAAAAAAAAAAAAACAAAATGAGTCAACATAACTCGAATTAAAATCCTGAATTATATATTATCGCTTTTAGAATATACTTTGTGAAGGCAGGACACAAGATCAGCTCTGATCATGGACCCGGAAGCATTTTTGGATGTGGCCAATCAGGTCATCAAGCTGAAAATGTTTCCGTTCTTTGATATCGCGCACAGTTTACTTGCCGCGCTGGCCGTGCGCGAGGATTTGGGCGCCAACGCTCAGGCATTCTCCAGGAAACATCCACTTGCCTGCTGGCTATCCACAATGCTGGTGATATTCGCTGGTGGCATGGTTGCCAATGGATTACTCGGAGAGCCCATATTGGCTCCATTGAAGAACACCGGTCAGCTTTTTGTTGGCACCGCTGTGTGGTAAATGCTATTATTGATTGATTACTCTCAAATACTTAGATAATATAATAATCGAATAATGTTATTGCAGGTATATTGTATTTTATACACCCTTTGATATTGGCTACAAGGTGGCTAAGTTTCTGCCGGTGAAAATTGTCGCCAGTGCCATGAAGGAAATCTACCGTGCCAAGAAAGTGTATGACGGTGTGGGACATGCTGCCAAACTGTATCCAAATGCATGGATAATCATGATCATAATCGGCACTTTGAAGGGCAACGGCGCTGGTTTCACCAAGTTGATAGAACGCCTCATTAGAGGTGCATGGACACCGACCGCAATGGAATTCATGCAGCCAACGTTGTAAGTTCTGCGAATTATTTTTATTTATGGCTATGGTTGTCTAGGGCCGGTAATGTTATTGTTTTTGTATTGACAACTTTTTTCTTTCAGCTACACGAAAGCGTCGTTGCTAGCCTCTATTATCTTCGTGCTGGACAAGAAGACTGAGTGGATCTCAGCGCCACATGCATTAGTTTACTTCGGCATTGTTATATTCTTGGTGTACTTTAAACTGTCATCCATCCTACTGGGCATACATGATCCCTTCCTGCCATTGGAGAATCTGTGCTGTGCAATCTTCTTTGGTGGTATTTGGGATAGTTTGGCAAAAATTTTGGGCCGCGGCCAGGCAAAGGATGGCGACAGTAAAGACGTTAAAAAAAGCAACTAACCTATTTGTACATTATCTTCAAATTTGTAAAACGCTGTCAACCAAAGCTACAATTTATTGATTTCGAACGAACTTTATTTAATTGTCCCATAAGTTACATATGTACTTTACAAGGCTCAAAACCAAAAATCAATTTCAATCATAAGCAACAAGTGGGTGTGTCTGCTTATCTTTGACTCTGATTTCCTATTCATATTTTTAGTTGTCTGTTAAATTTGTAGAGTATTTAGGGACGTAATCTAACGACATATACCTAGCCTTTTTTATGTTTTTTTTTTTCTTTTTTTTTTTTTGTTTAAAGCCGACTGACGATGACTAATTTAATTTACGATTTGTGTCCGCAGTTTATTAAAATCTGAGTATTTGCTCAAAAGCGCAGTTTTCGGCATGTCGAAGCTATTTCATACTTATAAACTTACATAAGAATATAAAAGTCATACATATATTTTTTTTTTCAAACCTGTTGTAAATATTTAAGTAATTTATCGCAGAATGCAATATTGTTAAATATTATTTGTTTGGGTACATATCCTGGCAAGTCATACCTTTAAAGAGCTCACAAGAGTATATTAACATACATAAATCGGACTTTTAGTGTACATTTATAGTTAAACATGCATTCATGCAATTGAAGACCTTTGTATGAGTTACTAACGATCATTGGTTGCAATAAATCATCCATGTGATTTCAATTTTGAAGCGTTTTTTTCCTTTACAAATGTTTATGGATATGAGTGAGACAACGAGAATAATAACAAGTCGTAGAGGGTGCGAGGAGTGCAGCAAACAACATTCTGTGTTCCATTCAAATATGAAAATTGATAACTGGTCTTTAATGATTGACGTGAACTTTTAATAAATTTTGTGCAAACAATTGCTTAATAATTAATTGATTTAGTGCGCCTTACAGTGAACTGAAACACAGGGCAATTTGGTTTCGATAAAATAATAAAAAATTCGCTTGTAAAAACAATAGGAAATTTGAGGAATGAAATGTGGAAAGTAGACCAACATCTTAAAGAAGATCGGTTCAATTGATCTTTTATTGGAATCGGACATCTGAGATGAGCTTAATGCTATAGTTCACCATCAAATATCCTCAGATAACCAATAATGATCGCACGTATAATGATCGATAATTTCCTACTGTATGAACGCGCGTTTCTCCGGCACCCTTAGAGTCCCTATCTCTACTACTCTACTCTTCTCTTGAAACTTGGAACATATACTGGAAAGTACCCTTAAAAGTTAAAGTGTCAATGTTTTAGTCCTACGTCCACTAGGGAGCTAGAAAATCGATAAGATCGATTTTCGCAAAACAATAAAGCCACATATCTCCCACAATTTTATGGATACAGTCACCAATTTTGGTTGTTAGGTTGTTGGCGATGTCCTTCAAAGATCGGCATATGCCACGCCCATCTCCGACGACCCCAGCCCCCACCCCTAAAACTAAATGATTGTATCCGCAGTGTTTGAGCTGGGAACTTTAAATTTGGTAGGTATATTACTGGCAGTTGCCTTTAAGAACCGATAATAAATTTGTGTTGCCACGCCCACATCTACTCCCATAATCGACAATGCCGGTATTTCGGAAAGTGTAAGTCGATAACTCCGTATATCTCCCACAATTTGAAAGATAGAGTAACCAAACTTGGAAGGTAATTTGCTAGTAACCTCCTTCAAGGATTGCCATATAATTTTTTGGACCACGCCACAACCACCGCCGCAGGAACTTCGTCCCTAGAAATTTAAAATGCTCATATCTTCTATAATTTGTAAGCTAGAGTCACCAAATTTTGAAAGTATGTTACTGATAACTCCCCCAAGAGATCGAAAAATTGGATGGCCACGCTCTTTCCGCCTCCCTTAACCGGTACACCTGTTGGTGTAAATCGATAACACCGTATATCTCATGCAATTTGAAAACTTAAGTCACCAAATTTGAAAGGTATATTGCTAGTAACACCCTTAAAAAATCTGGAAAACAAATTTTGGGCCACGCCCACTCCCGCCCCTAAAAAACGATAAATGCTCATATCTCCGGCAATTTAAGAGCTACAGTTACCAAACTTTGAAGGTATATTATTAAGATTGAACTCCAAAACTTGTTGGCAAATTTCGAAGAAAGGTTACTATCTTATATACATATTTCTCAATCCGAAAGGCAAAACTTGGACAGTATTTCTTGGCTGCACACAAATTATGGTATCAAAGTATTTCGCTGTCCGGCCGTAACCGACACTGCAACGTTCTCTCTTGTGTTTTTAATTGTTTTCTGCACATTATCCTCATGATCATTTTGATCCGTTTGTTTGACGTTGACATCACTAAATTATCAAGCAATATTACAATTTACAAATAATTGTTTATTAAGCACAAAAATAATCGAAACGTCGATAATATCGATAAATAACTGCAGGCGGCGAGCGCTTGATAAATTTATAAGCAATTTACTAGATAGGTTCAGTGCTTGCTTTAATTACTGTGTCTATTTATAAAAAATAATGAAATAACACAGTCATATTCAATAAAATATTTTTGCTGATCAGCATTGATATAAAATCAATTAATTCTTAGATGTTTCATTGATAAGGTATTGATACATTTGTGGCCCTTCTCAACATGGTTGCTCAGATTTGTCTTTATTCTTTATAAGGGAAATCACAAAATTTTTTTAAATGTATATTACGAACTTTTTTTTTAAATCACGACCATGCATCATACACAATATATGAATAAAATTATCCATGACGATTTGCATTCAGATATTTATATTATTTAAATTACCGATTTCAGCTTTTCAACTTTCAACTTTGGCGGGTCTAAAAACATATCATATACAGCCTTCATAAGAAAGTCGGGTAGCAAGCATGTTACCGTACAAATAATAATAGAAATGTGGAAAGTAGACCAACATCTTAAAGAAGATCGGTTCAATTAATCTTATATTGGAATCGGATGAATCTGAGATGAGTTTAATGCTATAGTTCACCATCCAATATCCTCAGATAACCAATAATGATCGCACGTATAATGATCGATAATTTCCTACAGTATGAACGCGCGTTTCTCCGGCACCCTTAGAGTCCCTATCTCTACTACTCTACTCTTCTCTTGAAACTTGGAACATATACTGGAAAGTACCCTTAAAAGTTAAAGTGTCAATGTTTTAGTCCTACGTCCACTAGGGAGCTAGAAAATCGATAAGATCGATTTTCGCAAAACAATAAAGCCACATATCTCCCACAATTTTATGGATACAGTCACCAATTTTGGTTGTTAGGTTGTTGGCGATGTCCTTCAAAGATCGGCATATGCCACGCCCATCTCCGACGACCCCAGCCCCCACCCCTAAAACTAAATGATTGTATCCGCAGTGTTTGAGCTGGGAACTTTAAATTTGGTAGGTATATTACTGGCAGTTGCCTTTAAGAACCGATAATAAATTTGTGTTGCCACGCCCACATCTACTCCCATAATCGACAATGCCGGTATTTCGGAAAGTGTAAGTCGATAACTCCGTATATCTCCCACAATTTGAAAGATAGAGTAACCAAACTTGGAAGGTAATTTGCTAGTAACCTCCTTCAAGGATTGCCATATAATTTTTTGGACCACGCCACAACCACCGCCGCAGGAACTTCGTCCCTAGAAATTTAAAATGCTCATATCTTCTATAATTTGTAAGCTAGAGTCACCAAATTTTGAAAGTATGTTACTGATAACTCCCCCAAGAGATCGAAAAATTGGATGGCCACGCTCTTTCCGCCTCCCTTAACCGGTACACCTGTTGGTGTAAATCGATAACACCGTATATCTCATGCAATTTGAAAACTTAAGTCACCAAATTTGAAAGGTATATTGCTAGTAACACCCTTAAAAAATCTGGAAAACAAATTTTGGGCCACGCCCACTCCCGCCCCTAAAAAACGATAAATGCTCATATCTCCGGCAATTTAAGAGCTACAGTTACCAAACTTTGAAGGTATATTATTAAGATTGAACTCCAAAACTTGTTGGCAAATTTCGAAGAAAGGTTACTATCTTATATACATATTTCTCAATCCGAAAGGCAAAACTTGGACAGTATTTCTTGGCTGCACACAAATTATGGTATCAAAGTATTTCGCTGTCCGGCCGTAACCGACACTGCAACGTTCTCTCTTGTGTTTTTAATTGTTTTCTGCACATTATCCTCATGATCATTTTGATCCGTTTGTTTGACGTTGACATCACTAAATTATCAAGCAATATTACAATTTACAAATAATTGTTTATTAAGCACAAAAATAATCGAAACGTCGATAATATCGATAAATAACTGCAGGCGGCGAGCGCTTGATAAATTTATAAGCAATTTACTAGATAGGTTCAGTGCTTGCTTTAATTACTGTGTCTATTTATAAAAAATAATGAAATAAGCACAGTCATATTCAATAAAATATTTTTGCTGATCAGCATTGATATAAAATCAATTAATTCTTAGATGTTTCATTGATAAGGTATTGATACATTTGTGGCCCTTCTCAACACGGTTGCTCAGATTTGTCTTTATTCTTTATAAGGGAAATCACAAATTTTTTTTAAATGTATATTACGAATTTTTTTTTAATCACGACCACACATCATATACAATATATGAATAAAATTATCCATAACGATTTGCATTCAGATATTTATATTATTTAAATTACCGATTTCAGCTTTTCAACTTTCAACTTTGGCGGGTCTAAAAACATATCATATACAGCCTTCATAAGAAAGTCGGGTAGCAAGCATGTTATCGTACAAATAATAATATAAAGCCATATAGGAGGTGAACTTAAAAACATGCTGTATACGTGATAAAGACTGCTGCCAGTGTATAAATTGTAGAGATACGTGCTTAAGACAAATGCAAATATTGATGCAACAATAAATACAAAGTTCAGATAGCTCATGTAGTGTGAAACTAGAAAAATCTTTAAGTTACCCACAATGACGAGTACCATTATAAGCATAGTTCCAAATGTTGAAAAGTCGGCAGTTTGCCCGTTATTAAAGACTACGTTATTGTCATTTAAAACTGCATATGCAAAGTAAAAGATAATGAAACACTGAAGGGCGCCATTAATAATCCATAACGTGAATATTCTCCAAGAGGTTAGCTGGTTGTGCGCAATTCCCTTGTAGAGTGTTGGGAATCTGTAATAATCATAGTCCAAATTATAGTTTATAGATTTCGAATGTTACTTTTGCGTATACCCTCACCGTAACAATGTCTTTTCATTGTAGTGTTTGTCGGACATGGCCAAATACGTGAAACTAACCGATATGTAAATAATATCGAATAGCCATAGGAACAATTCGTTATACACAGAAGTAGCAGAATACAAATCATATACTTGAAATAGCGCCATGCAACCAGTGATAATAATATTTTTATAACAGTAGAAAAGCACCATAAATGCCAGTCGCTCCGTATTGTAATGACCATGGACAAGTAATAGGCGCTGAAGCATTTTAAACTTGGCAATTGCGTAGTCAGCACTTCGAGCTGCCTGTTTGCCCTCCACACCGTATATGCCAATGCCAATGTGGGCCTCTTGGATCATGGACACATCATTGGCACCATCACCAATGGCTGCAGTGATATGTTTGCCTGTCTTCTTAATACGCATGACTATTTCGCTTTTCTGAAGCGGACTCAGGCGACAGCACAGCACAGCCTGGCACTTTAGAGCCACTTCAGTGAATCGCTCTGGCAATAGCGATAAAAGTGCAGACACAGTTGTTCCATCGATTACCAGACAAGTGGGCTTGGACGTAGTCGACGCGATGCCAAGTTCGAGCTGATTCAATCGTTTTTCCAGCTCTGACGGATCGGTTATGTCAATAAGAAAGTGTACTTCAGCCACTTGTGGTATATGTTTGCATGCCATGCCAATGGAAAAAGCCGTTTCCACCTTATCGCCAGTTAGTACCCATACTCTTAGGCCAGCTTCCTGCAATGCAGTCAATGTGTCATCAACTTCATCCTCCAGTGCATCCTCTAATGCCGTAGCACCCAGCAGATCAAGTTCTGGAAGAAGAGTCATTTCGGTTTATAAACAAAATGGATACATGAAAATACTAGTACACAATATTAATTATCTGTTTCTCATAGTTGAAGCCGTACTGTTTTCAATATAGGTTTTTCATAATTATCACAATAATGAATAATCTTTTCAAATTTGTTTTCGAACTCAATTCGAATTTTACCAAGGACTACATGTAAAAAATATAGTTCAAAATCAATGGCTCCATTTTTAAATTTCTTAAAGATATTACAAAATATAAAAATAATGTCCAAAATGTATAGAAAGTAAAACTTGGAAAAATATGGTAGATTTGCAAGCGAGTGAGCATCTTACCGACTTCAATGCTCTGGTAACATTCTGCTATAAGTTCTTGTCGATTGTTTAGTTGAATATTGATATTTTTGCAGGATGCAAGAAATGTCTCATATTCGCTTTCGGTGAGAGTTCGCCTGGCTACCGCTAGGGTACGAAGCCCCTCCTTGGCATATTTAGTGATTTGCGCATCCGTTTGAGCAATCAGCGAAGTTGGTTTACAGCGCGGTAGAATCGAAGATTCTGCACCTTTGATATAAAGCCAGATCACACCACTCTCATCCCGAATGATAACGCTCATTCGTTGTCTCTCCGAGCTAAACTCGAGCACGTGTAGGCGCTCAAATTGCAAATCGCAGGCATCCATGCCACCAAAGATACGACCTAGTCGAATCTTATCATCGGTAATGTCTTTGAAAATCAAACCCAACTTGGCGCAGCCTTCAAGTATGGCTTTCTCATCGGGGCTAGATGCTTGGTATCTACTAATAATATCACTCGGTATTAGGTTTACGAGCTCAGTTTGGGTTTCTTCGGGTTTTTCATCGCAACTCTCTAAAATATCTACGGTGTGGCACAGAGCCAATGCCACAAAAAAGTCCATAACCTCGTTCTGAAAAGAGAATGATAACACATAAGATGACATCTGGGATGAACAATTAAAATTACTTACATTCATCATGCCCAATTCATTCCTTTCATCATCATCGGGACAATACAATTGGGTGTTCTGTAAATGATAGTTCTTGCCACCAGCGAAGCACTTAATGAATATCATTTGGTTTTTGGTTAGAGTGCCTGTTTTGTCCGAGAAAAGTATATTGATTTGGCCCAAGTCTTCATTCAAGTTGGATGCATTTACTGCACAGGGCTGATCGGTCTTCTCATCATATAGTTCTAGATCGGATTTCATAAAGAGAGCGCCGAAAACCCGATATAACTCTATATTCATATACATCGAAATCGGTACCATATAGTTAAACAAAATCAGAAACGATAGAAAGTCCTCAAATATTCGCATAATTTTGTTGTAGTCAATTGGTGGTCCCAAGTAGTACATAGACGGATAAACCTTAGCCGCTTTTTGCCTGTAAATAATACATAGTTTTATAATCATTATTGTTGTATGTAATTTTCACTACAATTAAAATGTAGTACATTTAAAAAAAAATTTGTTGTTCTTTTTTTTTAACCATGTTTTAATTTTCTTAAATCTTTGTTAAAATCAACTTGCTTAGAAGCATTTAGAGGACTTACCGTTCGATCATATAGAGTATAAACACAACAGCTACCATTCCCACAATGAGCGCTATAATAAATTTATTAATGTACTTCTCGCTGGATGCTGACTTGTTGCCCGTATAGCGACTGTTCAGTTGCAGCTTTGTCGTCATGCCCGTGTAAATGGCACAACCCAGGACCCGACCCTGGCCCTTGATTCGTACACCACGCAACAAGAGGTTATCGATATCGAGCGGTATTGGTTCAGGATTGCTTTCGCTGCCCATTGTCGCTTCGAATTCAATGCGTCCATTAAATCGATAGAGATCGGATGTCGATGGTTCGCAAATAATGCAACCCATGTTTATATTCTGTCCATTCAAATCGTATGTAAAGTTGGATGGTACATGGATCGCCTTCAGATTCGTCTCGCCATCCAAGTTAGCTGTATTGACAAAGCACATGTTTTCTGCTCCAGATGTGTGAAGTAATAACAAATCGCATGTTACATCACTGGCGCTAGTCACCACCACAATATCGCCCGGCACAATAAATTCCGAATTGATGCATTGTTCACTGCCATTGCGTATAACGGTCACTGAAAATAAACAAATCAGGAATTAGAGGTGCCTAAATATATATAATAATATATATCTATTGAGCTTAAAGTGAGCATATTTACAAACCTTTAGATTTATTAACAATTCTATCATTTTTCAATCTGGCATAGTCCTCCAGACCTTCCTTAAGTGCCGTTACGATCATCACGAACAACAGGGGCAGGAGTGATACCAAAGGAGATAGGGTAATATCTATAGAATAAACGATTGTTATTTGTTGCATTATTGCACAAACGGATATACTACTTATATGACATACTAACGAAAAACGATATAATGGTGATAACGAGGAAGTAAAAGTAGACGGCTCTTCGGAATTGCTCGTAAAAATTCAATGGGATAAAAGTGAGCCAGGTGTATTTGGTCGTTGTCACTCGGTTAAGTGGCAAGTTTTTTCGCGGATTGACATTGCCAATGGATATCCGTAATGGCTTCTTCTCTTTATTACTTGACTTTGCCATTTTGGAAACCAATTCGTGCACCGTCCTTAAGCTTTCTTGAGTATACTTTAGACTATCAAATTTGATGGATTATTGTTAGCACAGAAGCGGTATCTTTCCATGCTAAATTCCGACTGAAGCAGTGCAAACATTATTCGTGTATTATCGCATCGAGATTATTAATGTTATTTTCGATTCTTTGTGATAGGAACCCCGACTAACAAACACTTAATCCTGTTCACAAGAGAGATGTTTTTTTTTTGAATGAACCACTTGTACGTAAAACATAAGCTATTGTAATTATAAACAAATGAATACTTTTATTATAGCTAAAGGTGGCTAATCGTTTTCATATATTAACACCAGTTATAGATTAGACATACTAAACAACAATTATTCTGAAATGCGTAACTTGTCAGTTCTATTAATTCTTCAGTTATCAACGAATACCTATGTATGTAAAAGAGTTTAATCTGACTCGCGATAGCCGATAGACGGTTGACCAGGGGCAACAACCGCAATCAAGACCAGATCATGAGAGGTTAAAAGTGTAAGTAATTTTAGAATGTAAGAAAAGAATTGCCTTACGAATATATACCTTATTATTTACAAAGTATGTTTCTGAAACGGAAGGTTGTGTCTTTCTAACACCTAGGGTTTTCTTTTATTAATTTCAGGATACATTTTTCTAAAATGTAGAAGAAATATGTCTAAGTTACAGGCTTATAGATTTTAGATTGTAACTAAAAATTTATAAAAATTAATTTGAAAGAACTTACGATTTTATTGCGATTTGAACAGAGCAGTAAAGAGAGCAAAATTTTGTATTTCAAGATATTAGACATTTTTTCTATTTTAATATTAATAATAGGAAAAACCTTTTTAATTTTAATAGTTTGTTTGTGAGAAAATTGTGTTTTTTTTTGGGAAATTTACATTTTAGGGGAAATTTCCATGAAATTAACATTTAAACATTATAGGGCGGTTTTTATACTATGATACCAAAGGTATAATAGTAAGTTGGGTTTGGGCAATGTCCGTCATGCTGTCTGTCGGCCTTTTTTCGACACCGTTAGAGATAGAGACTTGAAACTTGGAACATGGAGTCCCACGACCACAAGGGAGCCATAAAGTCGATAAGATCGATTTTAGCAAATCGATATCTCCCATAATTTTATGGATACTGTCACCAATTTTGGTTGGTAGGTTGTCCTTCAAATATAGGCTTATGCCACATATGCCCGCCCCCAAAAACCGATAAATGCCATATCTCCCGCAATTTCAGAGCTATAGTTATTAGTTGTAGTTATTAGTAATTAAAGGGTTACTATCTTATATCTACATCAATCTGAAAGGCAAACTTGGACAGTATTTCTTGGCTACACACAAATTATGGTATCATAGTATTTCGCGCCCGGTTACGTGCGACTGCAACGTTCTTTCTTGTTCTTGTGTATCCCAATCCCAATAAGAGTTTGCTGGGCTTATTGCACTTTTCATTATGTACTTAATGATGAATCTATATTTATTACTAACTGAAGCATTTGTGAGCTACACACCTTTTTCCGATCTCGCTGACTAAATACTAAAATATGATAATATCGGTGACTCATGTTAATACACAATAAAATATAAACAATAATTGTTTGAGTTACTTATAGTTCTGTCAAAGTTTAGGTCGATATTTTACACATTCTTTTTGCACATAATATGACTGATAAGTTCAATATACATACATACGTATGTATGTATGTTGTATGTACATGGCAATGTATATATGTGAGGGTGTATCATGATTTCTTGAGCTATCAGGAATAATTCAACACATCGGCCGAGTTCTGAACCCAGGCCAGACACACCACACAACCAATGGCCGTGAGTAAAGTCTATGGGGTGTTTGGCTTGTGTGTGTGTGAGTGTGTGTGTGTGTGTGCGTGTATGTACGCATGTGTATGAATCAATGTTTTAAGATAAGATATGGCTACCGACTTATCTCTTTCGCTCGGTTCGCTCGTGACAGCCGATGTTTAAGAGAGTATAACATTAGAATAACAGCGACCGGTACTTGCGACCCGGAGATAACTCCCTTTATCTCACAAGCTTGAAACGGTATTTTATACAGACCTACATCATCTGATTATATGTATGTATGTATATGTATATATCGCTCTCTTAGATTAATTATCTAGAGAAATCAAAATGCTTCGATATTGTACATTTGTGTGCAATTGTTTGTTCATAAGCATTAAAGCTTAGATATACAGATATACATATATATGTATATAGGTTTGTTCATATATAATGACGTGTAGTTAAGCCTATTTCTGAGTGTATAAATACCTATAAGCATATATGTATGTGTGTGTGGCACATTTCATTTTTAGTACTATCGCTATCAACAATTATTCGACAGTTTGCCAATAGATCAGTTTGCGCGTGGAGTGTATTGCCTTCCTTTCAGTACTTGTGAATTTTGAATTTATATTTTGTTTTGATTTTAAATTCTCGTCTTATTAATTGCGTACACTTGTAAGGATCGGAGTTCAATCCCAATTAATTAACATACTTCAATCCAATCCATGACAACAATATCAACAAAATGGTACGTTTACATGTTTTACCAATTCCTTGCATAAATAAAATCTAATTGGTGTATTTATGAATTGTTTATGGATATTATAAGTGGACCTTGCCAAATTATATTTAGAAAGCTCAAGTGCAAAGTGTAAAGAAACAAATAATAACATTTTATTGTTTATGTGCAATGATGATTTTCAACTTTTTTTTGTCGAAAGTACAACACATTTGAATATCCTCAAGATACAAACAAGAGATAATCGAGATAAGTGCTCGATTTTACCTGATAGCTATGTTTATATATGTATATAGATAAACGTTCTATGTATTAAAACAAATTTGATCGTGTTCGCTGGTTTTAGTTCCGTTTTTCAAAATTGTCGTGCAAATGTATGTAACTGACAAAATTAAATATCTCCCATCCCATAAAGTATATATATATTCTTGGTCAGCATCAACTGTCAAGGAGAATTCAGAGACAAAATTATTTTGTTTTATGGATATCTAAATTTGTTTTGTGAATTTTTATTTTTATATATATATATATGTATATAGTTGCTTATAGTTGTGGCTTGTGCTGTGTTGGATTTTATACCCTGAACCTAATCATATTGGATGAAAAGTTGTAATGGGCTCTTCGACATATTCGACCCCATGAAGTATGTAAAAATAATCTTAATTGAGTCGATCAAGACTTGTTCGTCTGTCGGTTTGTTTGTCCATCTCTTTACCCAATTTCATTTGAGTGTGTAAAACTCTTTTTGAAGGAAAATATCACAATAGTGTATTTAACAATCAAGAGCAGATACTTACTAACTGTGTTATAATATATTTTATATATTAAACAGTGCAATGCCGACATGTTGTCTGTCTGTCTGTCCATATGAACGCAGTTTTGTTCGGTACCCTTACAAATAGAAACTTGAAATCAGACAAATTATTCAAATTGGGGTGCAACGTAATCTAGGGTGTAGGAAATCGATCAAATTCGTAGACATATGTTGATAAAGTTGTTTGCCTCCGTCAATTTCAAAGTAAAACATCAAATAAAATGTCTGTTCTTTGCCACTTGTTATCAGTTGATATCAGAATATTTCGCAGTCGGTTACGCCCGAGTGCAACATTATCATATTTCTTTAAAATTTAATTAAACTATTACAAATACAGCATATTTCCAAACGGTTTCAATGACGTTCTCATTCATAATCCCCATAACGTATGCTACACTAAATAATGCGAATCTCTATTTCACCATTGTTAAGCTTCCCAACAATTTGATTGCAATTCCCTCATTGAGTTCCTACTGTTGTGTAATTCACGGCTGGGCACGGCAATTTCAAGAGAGAGAGAGCAGAAGTTGAGCAATGGTTTAGCTACCTTCCTATCGATCACAAATAGCAAGTGCAATGTACCGATTTCAAAGATAGATAACGTTAATGAACCTTTGATATACGTATATATATGCATGTCCAATGCACCTGTTCTGACCTCGTTAACTCCCAATGGGTGCATATTCATGACACCAATAATTCATTGGAGTTTTGGATATCATTTGGGCATTCAAATAACATACAAAGATATATATGTATATATATATACATATATATTTAATTATTTATGTAAAGGGCATATATGTCGATCAATTCCTAGAAATATCGCTTCGGTATGTGAGCTTAGCTGTATTAGTCAACAGCGTCGGTAAAACACTGTTATAATCTTATCAGTTTTGACAGTGTTTGTGCTGATATGAGAAAGCCTCTAGCCAAGAGCACCACGATTGACCCAAAAGAGAAAAGTTTTCGCACAGAGCGGCAGTAGTTGAGGAGCAACGTACTCACAATCCGGCTATATTAGATTAGTGATATTACCATGAAGACACCAGTACGGAGTGCCTTTAGTATATAGGTAGACAGTTGTGTTCAGCTTTACTCGGCGGTGCTGCAGAACTTGAATTTGAATTTTGAATGTTTCCTCTTTGCTGAAAATGTTATAAATAAATTCAGATCGTAAAATATGATCTCGATATATGAGCGAACCGCATTAAATAATATTTATCGATTGGCTTCCTGCTCGTTTGTTTCTCTTAATCCCCACAATCACAATCACAATCAAAACCGTCTACGCTCTTAAAAAGAATTTGTGTGCTCATTTCGACAACACATACGCATTGTGTCGCATACATACATATGTTCATACACTATACACATACATATGAGCACATACCCCGATCGATTGACGGTTGATAGTATTAACGGTGACCGTTAGTCTTTCATGTATTGGTTTCTAAAGGCACCCCCGATAAGCACTCAGACCAATTCGAGGTAAACGCTGTGTTTTTGGAGATACACAAATCGCTCAGTAGTATGCGATTGAAGCGACTCCGAGGTACATTGTACTTAAACAATAACTACAAATTAACAAAAACCACAAGCCGTATTAGACATTGGCTGGAGTGTATTCAAAATGGATATTTTTGCAAAGCGGGTGAGTTGCACGTTGTATTTTGAAATCCAAAATAGGCATACACATATTGCACATAAGTATCATTGAACTAAATTTAGTTGTGAACTCATTCTTATACCCTGATACCGATGGCATCAAGAGTATGTTGGTTTTGTACAATGTCCGTCTGTCCGTCCGTACGAGCGAAACTTTTTCAGACAAAAACCTCACATCTTTTACAATTTTAAAGCTGTATTCACCAAAATTTGGTTGGTAGATTGTTTGCCTTCAAGGATTGGTATCGGCCACGCCCAACTCCAGTCCTCGTCTGCAGTTTTTGAGTTAGATCTATCAAATTACCCACCTTTAAGTATAGATAAAAGCTTTTCGATATTTCTGAAAGCGTAAATAGTTAAAACCGCATATTTCCCCAAATCTTAAAGGTAGAGTCACCTAACTTGAAAAGTAGCTTGTACGCTCATTCAAAGATAGGCCTATAACTTTCCAGACCACGCCCACACTCGCCGTCACCACAAACTTGAACCCTAGCAGTCTTAAAAAAAATTTTCTTTCAAATTTAGTTATATGGAGTAAAGCGTATATCTTTCGCAATTTGAAGGCTACCAAACTAGAAAGTTAGATCACTAGGATTACTCTCCCAACATTATTGTTTGT
Organism: Drosophila mimica; assembly: GCA_037043585.1. NCBI lineage: Eukaryota > Metazoa > Arthropoda > Insecta > Diptera > Drosophilidae > Drosophila > Drosophila mimica. The sequence goes on along the minus strand of JBAMBE010000312.1, from coordinate 184,791 downwards.
CCACGCCCAATCCCATTCACAAAAAATTCACAAAAGCTTGTATCTGCCGAAATGTTAAAGGCAGTCCTAAAAGGTATACTACAAGGAACCTTTCTATCAGGTTTCTTCCTGGTATCAGAGTATTTCGCAGTCGGTTACTCACTATTTTAGCGTTCTCACTTATTTTTTCTTATTCTAGGTGAGTAAATAACCTAACAATACGAAATAAACCTCTGCAGTCCACATAGTCAATCCTGTGTATGAATGTATAGTAAATTTCAGTATTCAGTCTAAAAGTTATGGCCAAGTTGCGACATCATTATGTCAAATATCTCTACATAGCCTCGTTCTTATTATCTACGTATTATCTCTTCCTAAAACTAATCATTTACGTGGCTATGACGCACCTCGACATAGACGTACGTATATGTACATATACAGTGGCTCACTTAGAATTTCACAATTCTGGCTCATAGGCGTTGCTTCTTTTTTGCTGTTTGTAACGGATTATAAAATATCGTAGGTTCTTCACTATAAAACCAAAACAACTAGACAATTTGACCAAGTATTTAAGCGCTGTTAATAATGTTTGAGTTGGGCGGAGATGTCTTGGTAAACAAAAAAGTTTTTTACACAAGAGGTTATCTTCCCCAGCAAGCTATAAAAAATATTGTTCTGATTCAGCAGATTTTGACATATACACTGTCTGTAGTAAAGGGATAGTTATCTTCTAAACATCATCATTAAAATAAACTGTTTTCTTTTTTTTACCGGTTAACCAATGACCGCTAATATTTGTATACATATATCATTTAGTTAACTACAAATATTAATGCCGGAAATACATTTCACGATTCTTTAAAAATGTGTACTATCAAAATATAAAATAAAATGAACTTGACTCAAAGAGTGTCTAAAATGGACATACATACAGTGACGACAAGCTTATTTCGGGCAGTGTCTAGCAAAAATTTTAAAGTACTATAAAGTTTAAACAAGGAAAAAAACGCAAAATGTTTAAATGCCAATTTGTTTAATGGTATATCCCATTTGAAAAAAAAACTTTAGTTTTTATTAAAACATTAATTAATTAATTAAAATTAGTCAAAAACTGAAAACATATCCAAAATACATATGAAAGCTTAATTCGGCCAGTCTTAAAAAAAGTTAAATATTTGGCGTATAAAAACTTAAATAAGGATGTTAATACTTAGTATGATATGCTTTAGCCTTAACAACTTCGCTTAACCTATTTTTCATGGAAGATGCCAGCTTCCGGATAGTTTCTGGGCTGATCTTGCTCCACTCCTCCAGCAGAGCATTTTCAAGGTCTTGTTTGCTGGATATGTTGTGATTCCGGATGTTATATTCCAGCAGAGCCCACAAATTTTTAATAACATTTAAGTCTGGAGACTGGACCGGTGGAATTATCACGTGGGGACAGTTCCAGATAAGCCAGGACTGTACTATTCCGGACTTATGCTTGCGGTCTTTGTCCTGGTCGATCCGGAAAGTGCGTCGGATTCTAGATTCTCGGCACTTTCGAGTAGATTTTCCTTTAGTATATCAAAGTACACATTCCTGTCCATTGTTGTTTCAACGAACACAAAATTTCCGTCGCGGGCTGCCGAGATAGTTGCCCATACCAGGACACTTCCTCCGCAGTGCTTGGCTGCTGCCTTTAAATTTTTGGGACTCAGCTCAGTATTGGAGAGTCGCCACACATAATTCCATCCGTCCGAGCCTTTAATGTTTAATTTGTACTCGAATTCAAATATGACTGTGTTCCAGAACTCCAAATCCTTGTCCAAGTGGATTTTGACGAACGCCGTCCTAGATCCTATATTTTCTGCGCTTGTAAATTTCCGTTTTCGCGTTTCTCGGGCATCAAAGTCATGGTTGTGCAGAACTTGGAGCATAGTTTCCACACTGAACTTTTTCCTTATTTCATCCTGCGCCTAGTGAGTCAGTTTTTGAGCCGATAGCTTCAGATTTCCCCTTGAAATCTTGATGATCCTCGGCTCGTCCTGCTCGGTGAAAATCGGGTTTGGTGCCATTCCGCCCTTGTCCTCTGTCCGATTTTCGACCACGAAACTCCAAATGATGTAGAATACAGTTGAGGTGTTTAAATTGATCATTTTAACTATTTGGCGATATGAACATCCGATTTTTAAGTGTTCCAGGATGATTTTCCGCTGATCAATAGTACTCCGTTTGCCCATGGTCCTTGTTGGCTTATTGCTCCCGAAATGCACGAAAAAACTAAACTGACTACGAAGGATTGGTTTATTTATACCGAAAAAATTCAACTTTAGGTAGAAAAATCCGGGTTTTATGGCACCCAGGTGTCCATAATGTAACCGCCCGAAATAACCTTTCATCCTAAATAGCGGTACTTTTTTACATAACCCGACCTAACGGGTGGGGAAATCCCAGTATATAAGGGTCATATATTCATTTCGGTGGTCAATACATGTACCTGTCATGGGTCTTTGGAATTTTTGAAAAATAATGAATAATTATTTTATGGCAGGCAATACAAATTTTTGCTAGACGCTGCCCGAAATAAGCTTGACGTCACTGTACATATCTTAGTTGTGTACTTAATAAATTCAGACATGTCTCCAATTATTACAAGCATTCTTTGAATCGTTCTTTAAAACCCTGCAAATACATACAATATCATACATAGCTATAATATTTCCAGGGAATTCTTTCGTTCAATTACCGAAATCGCATTCATTTGCATAAATAATAGTATTCACATTCCCGACTCCGCTCAGTTGAATATCGACGAATTTGATAAAGAAAATTGCCAAATAAGGCGTGCACTTTGAACTTATAAATAGAGAATAAGAGCACTGGAAACTACTCGGTAGCTCGTCAATAACTTTTGAGCTTTCTACGAATATTGGTTCGTTCGTGAGCTGTGTGTGAATTGGATGCTGGAAATGCTCTTTCAATGTGTACGGGGTGTGCGTACGGGAATATCAGCACCAGTGCCCCCCAATAACAGATCTAATTCTCAGTGTGAGAACGGCTTTTAAGTTGTGCACGTCGCGGCGGTCAACTGTTGGGTGTATTTAATTAAATAAACATTTCCATGTATATAGATTTGTATAAACATATTTACCTAAGCATGTATGTATATGTATTTGTACATATATGTATCTGTACGTTTTGGTTCCTCTCCACGGAGCCTTATTACCTTGAAACTAGCTTAAGTAAGGCAAATTAATTTTCCTCCATGATCTTTCGTGACTGTAATATAATAATTATATATATATTTGATATATATATATATATGTATATAATGTACATAAATAATCATCGAATGAAATCGTGGAAATCTTGAACTCATTACGTGATCCCGACGCGTCATGGTCGTGTAAAAATACACATTGATATCTTGAAGATCTAACTAAAAGTCATGTAAATGTGAAAATCAAATACCACGCACAGATATACAATACGACCAAAATATCAACAATGTATATGTACATATGTACATACATAAGTACATGTGTGCATACGTACTGAACTGTTCAATTGAAGTGTTAAAATTACCCACTTAACATATTTTTAAGGTTATATCTGTTAATGTGTTGAGAAAAAAAGCCAGATACAGTCATACATACCTACGGTCACACGTACTTTGTATGCAGATTGTACATACATACATATATGTAAATAGCAAAACAACGATACAAACAACAAAAAAAATCATCAGGTGCTCGCACTGCTCTTCATTCGCGCAAAAAAAAAAAAAACCAAAATAAAAAAAAATGATAACCGTGGATCAAAGAAAAATAATAAAGATTCGTTAGATTTGATACGATCGATCAATCGTTTGTTGCATGTCCTCGGTTCCTCTATCCACTGTGCCAGAGCCCTGTAGGAAAGATGCACATTCACAACTTGTATGGGATAAAGACGGTTGATCTGTTATTGAATGCCAGCCACATGTTGGACAATGAATTTCTTTCGCCATGACTATCAAAGCCGTTTTCGACGCAACGATCCTATTGGTACATATCATACACCTACTTGGATAGATCAGGAACCGCAGTTCTATCTAAAGGAATCTCTCCTATGGAGACGGAGTAAGGTGCGTCACACAATTGAACCAAACACTATAACAATCCTCAAACCAACTAACTTAGTTATCGATGCACACTTGCAGAAGCACTTAAGCAAAAACATAAAAAATGAACCCACACAAAGATCATGAAACTGTGTACATACACACATACACACATACATACATACAAACATATTTATGTTTATTTATTAACCCTATTAACCTTTAGCGAATGATATTTGAATTCAAAAGATTCTCAAGCAGTAGGCTTACCTTATGCGTAGACATTCAAATGTACGATATGTAGAACTATTGGAGTAAGGAGCATAGCATGCTTGACATGCTTGCCGTGAATGATTACTTAAAATGGTGTTTTAACTAATATTTATTCATCAATTAAACAAATAAAAACTGAAGAAAAAAGCATATTTTAACTCAGGCAGAATATATATTGTGGAAATAACTTATCGATTCAGCAAGTTGTTCAGATCACACATACATATATATTTTACTTGGGGCTATTCAATTGTGAATGGGTCCAACATTCATTGAAAGGATTTTGGAAATCCCTCACACTGAATCAGAACCTCACTGAAGTCTGTGGATTATTTTGCAATCCTTTGATTTAGTTTGCATGCTTTCAAGTATTAAACTAATATATTTTCTAAATACGAAATATAATGTACTATTTTTTGTTTTGTTTTGTAGGGTTCCAAAGTTAGTACAATAAATGACTGGCTACAAATTCAAATTGGCGGCTCGGAAGATGTCAAAAAGAAAAAGCCAAAGAATCAAAATTGCATCAAGTCCACAAAATACACATTGCTTACATTTCTGCCGCTTAATTTATTGGAACAATTTCGTCGCATAGCAAATTTTTATTTTCTTGTTATGACAATCATATCGCTTTTAATTGGTAAGACCTAACGGGGTTTTGGCGTATTTATAAAGTGTGTGGATTACAAATATATATTACTATTTCCTATAGACAGTCCTGTATCGCCAATGACATCATTGCTGCCTCTAGTATTTGTAATTGCTGTTACGGCTGCGAAACAGGCCTATGAAGATATCTTACGCTATAGAACTGATAATGTGGTCAACCGATCGCCAGGTATGTGTCCAAAATTGAGGCATACATTTCGACATCAACTAATTATTCGTGTGCACTGTAGTAACCGTGATTCAGAATGGCGTTGAGGCAATTATACAGTCACAGAATGTTGCTCCCGGTGATCTGGTTGTTGTGGAGCGAGATTGCGATGTGCCCTGCGATTTGTTGCTGCTGCGAACAACGGATCCCCATGGCAAGTGTTTCATTACAACGGCCAACTTGGATGGCGAGTCGAATCTGAAGACCTTGATGGTGCCCAGAGATCTGCCGACAGTACCCATAGAGGAGATGCATAAGCTGGGCGTTATCGAGTGCGAAACTGCCATCACCGATCTGTACAGTTTTAACGGTAAGATCGAGCTAGCCGGTGTCGAGGGTCGAGTCCTGCCCCTCTCCGCCGACAATGTGCTGTTGCGTGGTTCCCGTGTTAAGAACACTGAGTGTGTTATTGGCTGTGCAATCTATACGGGAATGACGACCAAGCTGCAATTAAACAGTCGCCTCACCCGCAACAAGACAGCATCGAGTGAAACCTATGTGAACCGATTTCTAATATTTGTACTCGTAGCGTTAATAGCCATAGTTACATTGCTCTATTTCCTAAAACGGTGAGTATACAACACCTTATATGTACATATATGCAATTTAATTTGATTTATAAATCACATTTAATACAGTTACGAAGAGCTATTTGTGATACCAAAACTAACCTATCTGGGACCTGCAGCGGATGGATATAGCGTTAAACAGTTTCTGCAGGACTATCTATCGTTTCTGATACTGTTCAACTATTTGATACCCATCTCGCTGTATGTGACGATCGAGCTGCAGCGTATCATTAGCGGCTTCTACATGGAATGGGACACAGAGCTTTATGAGAAGGAGACGGACCAACAGTGCATTGTGAACACGTCTGAACTTGAACGAGGAACTCGGTCAGATCAACATCCTCTTCTCGGACAAAACGGGCACCCTAACCAAGAACGAAATGAATTTCCAGCAGTGTTCGATAGGTGGCAGCAAGTTTATTTATAGGCAAACCCGATTGGAGGATGTGGAGACTAAAGCACTAATTGACATTAACAAATTTACCGTAAGTCCAAAATAAAATTCCAGGTAAATTATTAAGTACTGATCAACTAATTTGCTCAACAGATAAGCCAGAAGGTGTTCTTCCAGGCGTTAGCCGTATGCCACACGGTGCAGGTGGCAGCTGCGACGACCCCAAGTGCCCCCGTTGCCGCTAAGAATGAAACTAACCAGTCGGGACCACCGGGCATGTACTCCATCACCGACATCAGCGAAGAGGGTCTCCATAGTAGTACGCACACCGAACTCAATGTGAGCAACACGATTGAGTCATCCCTGTCGGCGCATCCGAATGGCATTAATGCCACAACCACATCATCTGATGTGAATCCACTGCTGATTGGCGATGACAGCTATAAGGTGGAGCGGCGCAAGCGACCGCAGGTGGTCAAGCGTAGTCCCAATTTCGCCAGATCAAATAAGGTACACATTGCATCGACGGGAGAGTCAACGGGTTCCAGCGGCGCGACTGAGCAGAATGGACATCCGCTAGGACGTGATACACCCAACCAAAGTGCACACATAATGCGGCCCATTTCGCTGCAATTTCATCGTTCAACCTCGGAACGTGATCTGCAGCAGCACGGTGAGGCGAACAGTGAGGTTACCTTGGGCCATAGACGCGCTCACTCCTATGGTGCACCCAATGCATACCTATCCAATCCCGTTGACAACATGAGTCCACCAGTGGGTGGTATCTTCCGTGCCGCCAGCACCACATCGCGCGAATCCTACGCAGCGCCCACCTTTACACGCCAGCCCACGATACTAATACGAGCCGAGTCCCAGCGTCGAAAGAATGAAATCCAGCAAACACTGAGGTGATTAATAACTTGGCCATTTCTTCTCTTATTGGTACTATTTCTGAATTTAAGAAAGAATGGTTTCCAAAAGAAAAGTGTGCCTACTTACTTCTAGTAAAGTGTATTAATATATTATAAATATATATATATTTGTGTATTGCTTAGTATGCTGGACTATCAGGCCTCCAGTCCAGATGAGAAGGCGCTTGTGGAGGCATGTGCCAACTTGGGCTTGGTCTATACGGGCGATGATGATGAAGTGCTCCGTGTGCGAGTTGTGCCGCCACATCTGGACTACAAGCGTCCGATTAATAGTGCAAAGCAAAAAGAGGACTGCTTCTATCGTCTGCATGTTTTAGAGTTCACCTCCGATCGCAAGCGCATGAGTGTGATCGTCCGCGATGAAGCGAACAAGAAGTGGATCTACACCAAGGGTGCCGAGAGCTATGTATTTCCGCTATGTGCGAATAGCTCGGCCGGGTTGGTCTCCAAGACCGATGGGCATATTAGTGACTTTGCCCGCTTGGGTCTGCGCACCCTCGCGATAGCAAGGCGAGAGATCTCCGAGACGGAATATCAGGAGTTTGTCACTTCGCTGGCACAAGCAAACAGCTCATTGGAAAATCGAAAGCAACTGAGCGAGGAATGCTATTCAAAGATTGAAAGTGGTTAGTACACAATACAACCATGTAATACAATAATTCATTTTTGGAATAACTATTTTAAATCATTCGATTAGATCTCGACTTACTGGGCGCAACAGCTGTGGAGGATGCACTCCAGGATGATGTGGCCGATACACTGGTCTCCTTGCAAGCAGCTGGCATCAAAATTTGGGTGCTCACCGGCGACAAAGTGGAAACAGCTTTAAACATCGCCCTATCCTGCGGCCATATACCGCCCGATGCCAAGAAATATATAATACTGGAGTGCAAAAGTCGCGATGATCTACTTGTCCATCTGAATGTGCTCGAACGGGAGATTGTCTTTGGCATTGGACGGGAATGCGCCCTGCTCATCGATGGCAAGAGTTTGGCCGTTGCTTTGTCCGACGCACCCAAGGAATTCCGTGACGTAGCCGTCAAATGCTCAGCGGTCCTCTGTTGTCGCCTCAGTCCGCTGCAAAAGAGCGAGGTGGTGGCACTAATTAAGTCATCCAATGAGAACTATAACACCGCCTCCATTGGCGACGGTGCCAACGATGTGTCCATGATCCAGGAAGCTCATGTCGGCATCGGAATTATGGGACGCGAGGGCCGCCAGGCGGCACGTTGCGCCGACTTTGCCTTTGCCAAATTTTGCATGCTGAAGCGCCTGCTGTTGGTCCATGGTCACTATCATAGTGTGCGGATATCGTTGCTGGTGCTCTATTTCTTCTACAAGAACATCGTGTTCATGGGCATTATGTTTCTATTTCAATTCCACGCGCTCTTCTCCTCATCATCCGTCTACGACTCTCTGTTTTTGACTCTCTACAATGTGTTGTACACTTCGGTGCCGATTCTAGTCATTGCCCTATCCGAAAAACCCTACACTGAGGAGGTGCTAATGCAGTGAGTACCAATTAGCATTAATTCAAATTAACTAGCAACTATTAAGTTGCAATAGCTTTGCAACGATTTGAAAATAACATTTCTGACTTCGCATATTACTTATATATACATTGATATACATTATTTTTGCAAACTGACGTAGTTGCTGACATTTGACTTGGTTCCTTAGCAACTTTTGTGTGTCTATAAATAGTATTACTAGATATATAATCACCGAATCGGAAGAGTAAATAAAACATGTAGTTTCATTTCAATCTAAGGCAGGTTCTTATAGATTAGGAAAATAAATTAGTCATTGCCAATTTAAGATACATTTACAATTTAATAACCATTAACTATATATAACTATCTTAACCATAACTTTCGTTTCACTTACCCAGGAACCCGAAACTCTATAAGAAAAATACGGATAATAAACAATTACATTGGCCCCATATCTTCCTATGGACATTATTTGCGATTTATCATTCGGTTATCATTTTCTATTTTGCCTTCTGCGTCTTTTCCTTCAATAATGTCATATTGAATGGCGGGCAGACGGCGGCCTTCTCTTGCTTTGGCACCTTACTCATCTGGACTGTGATCATCATAGTTAACCTTAAGATCTGGCTGGAGTCGATGTACCTATCCTATTGGTTTATTGCGAGCATAATATTTTCGATACTTGCATTTATGATAACAACCGTCATCTATAACGTCATCAACTTGTAAGTTTTGTTTACAATTGTTATTTTGATATTGATTGAAGTCTACTAATCGAGTTTCACAGGGACTACGATACGGATATTTACTGGGCATACAACAACTTGCTGGCTTCCCTGCCTGTCTGGCTGTACATCTTCGTGGTGGTTGTGGCCAGTCTGCTGCCTGATTTTACAGTTCGTATGCTAATCAGAGCGTTGAAACTCAAGAGTTTCAGCATTTATCCCGGCAAGCAACGAAAAATTCAAATGCGCAAAAAATTTGAGTCGACCTACTTATAATAATACTTAGTGTTAATCCATATTTTTTATACGTTTTATTTATTTATTTTTGTCTTATATCTACAAGTGTATGTATGTACCTATGTACATAGCAATCTTTTTTTTTTTTTGACTAAGAAAAAACGTTGTTTGTTAAACATTGTGCACCATTTATTTATTTCGAAATACAACTTTTGGAGTTTCAGTACAATCGGGCACCCACAAAAAAATCACCTAGCACGGATGATGATACAAATGTGAGTATTTCACTGAGCTAACCAGGGGCGTACTGGAAGCCAACATGTGTATAAACATACATACATACATACATACATACATAAATGTATAAGTGTATTGCTGAATGCATGCCATTTTGCATACATATTGCAGGGATTGCTAATTACTTATCTCAGCTTAAAAACTATATATAATATAATATTGTGCTCGCTCGATCAGATCAGATACATGTGTATGTATGTATCTGCTGAGTTTTTCAACATAGAATATGGAAAGCAACGAGGGAGAAGAGAGAGAGAGAGAGAGAGAGAGAGAGAGAGAGAGAGCTGTGTTAACAAATGCAAAAAGCTGTGTTCATTTTATCATGGTAATAAATAATGAAAATTAAATAACAACTGTTCTTCCTCTTCTTGTTTACTTCGAGTTTCTGTCCAAGTCAACGCTAACTGATAACAAGTCATGGTTTCATTTAAAAAATTGTGGCAGGGCGCTCAAGCAACATTTGACAACATTTTAGTTAGGCTCGGTTTAACGGAAACATAAGCTCACTGGCAAGTTAAAAAAAAAACAAAAACAAAACAAACAAATAATTAAGGGTGGTGTTCGACAATAAATCTAAATATAATATAAAAATGTGAGCAGTTTGGCAGTGTAATTGGACGTCGCATTGACTTACGCCCATTTAAATGTTATCTTTATTGCGGTATTACTGTTACTGTTGCAATATCAAAATATTTGATTGTACAGTTATTTCCATTGATAATGTTATCTCGCCTTTTCTTTGACTCTGAGTGTCTACATATCTCTGTATGTGTTTGTGTGTGTGTGTGTAAGTCTGCTGTTGTACCTGTTCCCAGCTATTTGGAGACATCGAAAAATTGCTGGCTGATTTAATCTGGAGTAAAGTAGTGCGTGGAGAGCGGTCCAAAAGCACGCTCCCGGTTAGAGGCTCTCTTCAAATGAAGCACACAAATTGTGAATACACACATACATATAAACACATATAAACACCACGCAGTTTGGCTTTTCAGGGACGCCCCCGGCCGTAGTCACTGATGCAACACACACATGTGCAAAGTCATATCTATAGCTCCGTATTCGAATGCAGATACACGCACACTAACGCACACACACACACACGCACACACATGCACGGGTAGATATTTATTATTTCGTATATGTGGTTATCTATATGTGAGTGTATGACTATATCGAAAGCAATTCTTAATCATATTTTTTTTTTCGGCCGAATTTAGTATGTTTAGAGACGGTTCACGTAACGGCAAATTTTTGCGTATTTGCTTGGAATAGAAGGGTTTAACGAATACCATTTAATAATGTCACTCAGTAGTAGAACAGGTGACGAGCAGCCCAAATCAACAACAATAGTCAAATATGAGAAATCTTCCTGTCTATTCTGCAATGAATGGTTTGATGCCCAAACTTTTACGGTGCGTTACGATTGTTAAGTATATTTGGCAGATCTAAACTGAATGCTTATCACATCATTATATCACAAGCAGGAGCACCTCATTCACTGTGGCCAGGTGCTTGAAGAATGCCCTAATAGTTGCAATGTGTTCATACCACGAATCCGGATGCGATCCCATCTTAAGGAGTGTCCACGCAACAAGCATCAACAAATGCAGCGCCTGAGTGTCAGCATGGAACGGCTCGATCAGCATGCGGATCATCGGGTGCAGGTCCTTGAACAGGACATTGCTACAATACGTTCCGTGCTCAACGAGGAAATCCGACAGCGTTTGCATCTTATCACGGATGTGGGCAACATACGCAAACACAATCAAGTGGTAGAGGATTGGACCCGGGACACAGACGAAAGCATTGTGGAGCTGCGTCGCCAGCTCCAGGATGAGGGTGCACAGCGTTCCTTTGCCACTGAACAAACTCAAGTGGACTTCCAGTACTGTAGCAGCATTACACACGTAGGTTGAGACATGAATCTAAAAAGATACGTCGATGAATGTATTTTTTATGTAGTCCTTGAAAGAGCAAGTGGAAATGAAAATGAATGATGTGCAGCAGCATATGAATCAAGTGTCCTCCGAAGTGACTTTCTATCAAAACCAGTTGAATGATAATATTCTTAAACTGGAGGAAATTGTTTTCGAAAATGAAAGATCAAATCGGTAAATGCATTTACAATACTAGTACCCATAAATTTGCAGTTACTTTTTATATTTTAGTGATAAGTTTGTACAGATCGAACAGTTTCTGCAAGAAATCAATGAGGATATCAAAACCAAATTGAACACCAGTGACTTTGGCCCCTCGAAGCAAGCAACTTTGGATTACGAAGTAAAAAATGTGAAGAGCATTATCTGTGAAACTGAGGATCGCTGCGATAAGCTATATAACATGGTACAAGATCTGGACAAGGCGCTCCATCAAACAATGCAAAGCATTTCGGACATTGAGAACCAACTGGCCATGCAACAACGAATGGCCAGTGTTCAGAATATCAGAGGTGAGCTAAATCAATAATATATATTTACATGACATTACGCGATCTTCTCTTTCCATCAAAATAAATATAGAAGCCAAACCATGCTTTAAAGGCATTGCTTATGTTAAATTATGACTGGATTTTCGCACAAGTTTCAGTCTAAACCATCTGTGTTAAGTTCAGATGACAAATTTGAGTTTCTCAAAATTATAATAACGTGCAGCCATTAATTTTTTTTTCACATAATTATATTCAAATACTTAACAGTTTCCCAAGGATTTGGAAAACCTATCTACACTTATGTCTTATATTTGCGATTTTCTTTCGACGATCAACCTCACCATATGCATACATATGTATATACAAAAGTTACTACCCAATATTCTGGCTCAATTTCAGGTCACTTAATTTGGCGCATTAAGGACTACTCTAAGAAATTGGAGGAGGCAAAACAGTACGATACAATCTTACATAGTGCCATGTTCTCAAACAAGGCATTTGGTTATGCACTGCGCGTAAGTTATAGAATTTGGAATAAAGCTGGTTTCAAAAATGTTTGTATGAATTGCAGCTGGATATATATTTGAATGGCAAGGGTACCTGGAAGGGACGTAACTTGATCGCGTGCCTCAATGTGCTATCTGGCGAATACGATCCACTGCTAACTTGGCCATGTCGATTGCAGGCCGAAATCGTAATACGCGATCAGAGCGGCGTCTTGGAGGCGCAGGACTATGTGAAAACGATCTTTGTGCGTAAGAAAAGCGATGATTACATACAAAGCAATCAATATTTCCATATACCGCACAAAGTAATAACCAGTCGCAACTATCTACGCAACGACTCCCTGTTTGTCGAGGTGCGAGTCTTGAAATGATGCAATTCACCAAGTGTTCAGATAATAGCCATAAGCTAAGTAACTGATAGGCAGCCAAGCAATAGAAGTTTTTGTCGAATTTATACAGCTTAATGCTTCAATCCTGATTTAACGGTGGACAGTTCATTGAGGTCGTGTTGCCATAACACATATGTTACTTTAATATTTCATTGACCCGAAGAATTAAGCGAATGTGAATTTCCCCAGAAACATACGAATTCGTGCACCGCCCTTCAACATATATACATATATCTATAAATATATACAAAAAAAAAGTCATTCATTTAATAATATTGCGCCTTTAATAAAATACAAAAATACACATACGTAAATATTTAAAATACAAACTGTATACACTAGGTAATGTATACTAAGCCAAGTAAATAAATTTTAAGTCATTTGAACTGACATTACAAAAAAGAGATTCACAAATTGCATGTTTCAATACACATAAATGGTCAAAAAGTGTTTTCATATTAATTTTCATCTTTAACATAAATGCAATTCCATATGCTGTAGGATTTCTTTTGAGGCACAGATAATAATGTTACATAATTGCGCTGGGATGTTTTAATAAACAATTCACAATATTGTAGAATTGAATATTTGTTGCTTATTTAAATAAAAATAGTTCCTTCGTAATTCAAGTACAATACATACGTACATACGTACATGCATATATAAATTTAAAAAAAAAATATATATAAGAAGTAGGATACATAAAATGTAAAACAGTTATTTTAAGTTTAAGATGAGCGTTGTTCTCCCACCAGCGCATACAGAGCGTGTTTGTAATGACCAGATGTATCGCCCTGTATAAAATTTGAAATGTTTTAAAAATTTTTAATTTAATAATTCAATTAATTAATTTTTGAATGTGCTAACCTTGATCCAGCTCTTTAACGATTTACCATACAAACGCTCGAAGGCCACCTTAATGTCTGCCAAATCAATCTGCAACGAAAATGGGAACACATTGGTTTTAAAATATTCGTAAAGTCGGTCAATTCTTCGATCTTTACTTACCTCACAGCGTGTGATAATGACGCGAATCAATTGCTTGTCGTTGGTGCCAATGCCAGCCATGGATTTGTGCAAGCGCGAAGCGAAGTAATCGGCTTTGTTTGTGACACACTTGAAGATGGCAATTAGACCTTCCATAATATCGCCAGAGAATTCCTTTTTGATGGCTTTCTCCAGTGAATGGCCAGTCATGCCCTCATACTCTTGGAATATCTAGCATATAAATATTAAGAAATATATACATATATATTTCCAAATGAAATAAAGTTGTTTAACTCACAAGTTTCAATTGCTGATAGTTTCTCTGGCAAAGTATCATATTGAACATGCTCTCATCGGTGCCGACGCGTAGCTCGCCAGCCTTCAGTAGCTCCCTGGCATCCTCTTTGGCTTGATTGGGATCGGCACGGCCGCTCTCGTCCCTCGCGGCTGTGCATAGCGAAATGAGCAGACGCTTAAAATTACCGGATGTCTCCGATGTAAGCTCGGACTCCAAATGGGCGCCATATACTAAAGAAATGTACATATATATGTATTGTATAAGATATGTGGACTATCAAGTGAAACTTACGGCGTAAATATTGATTTTTGATTGTATGAATTTCGACATTGGATAACGTGCATAGAATTTCAATGAGCACCTCCTCGTCGGTGCCAAGGCCAGCCATGGCGTCATTCAATTCGGCGCAGTAGTAATCGACAATTGGACGAAGAAGACCAACCAGCAATTTCTCGAAATTTCCGCTCGTTTCCGATTTGATATCCTCAATAAGATCCTTGCCAAAATGAGTTTTGTATTGACGTTGGATTTCCTGGCGCTGTTCGTTGTTTCGACGGCATATGATCTCAATAAGTTTATCCTCGTCGGTGCCAAAACCTTTCATTGCTTTCCGCAAGTCATGAGCGTCCTTAACCGGGTCAAACCCTTGAGCTGGGCATAAAGTGGGAGTGCCCTAAAAGAAATAAAAAAAAAAAAACAAAAACAAAAAATAAATAAGCCATGAATACACATTTGTCATAGATGGACATTAATACGAGTAGGCTAAGTACGTAAACGTGTCCGCAATTCTTTTTGATTCTTCTTTTGCTTAGCTCAACATAGCTAAAGGCTATACTTCTTTTGTAAGAATTTTTTTACTATCTATGAAAATAGTCCCGGGAATTGAAACATTGAGTTATAGACAAGTCGATGACAAACCTTTTTGTTCAACGTAAAGATTTGAATGGGTGACAGCTGCACGTGCTCATGACCATAAACCTGCCCATGCCCAGAAGCGTGAGTCTGGCCAAAGCCATATCCCTGATCATGGCGACTAGAAGCCTGATATGTCATGGCTGGTGTGTATCCATATGTGTTAACCGGATAAGAAGCATTCGCATTATGTGCTATTGGATGCTGATTAGAATGGCTTTGACTATATACATGCTGTTGGTATGATACGCCCTGTTGGGGAGCCACATGTGGTGAATTATTGGTTGGATATGGTGGCGAAGACACATTTACAGGGTATGGCGCCGATGTGTTAGGGTATGGCGAATGCATAGGATAGGGTGCGCCACCATGCTGATTTGGATATTGTTGAAATTGCTGTGGGTGGTTAGGCGGTGGTGCGGCGCTGTTTATCGGTGCAGTGACAAAACCAATGCCAAACGGCACTTTAGCTTGCTCATTTGTTGGGGGTTGTGATGAGTGTGGAATTCCAGGACCCTATAAAAGTCAAAATACACATACACAGTGCTTCGATTAGACTACTGAACATAGCTGAACACTTAGCGAAGCAATCAAACCAATGCTCCTACAATGATAACAACAGCAGTTACGTAACAACATCATTATTTATATTATTCTTGATTGAAAAAACTTATAAGGACCGTTCTGTTTTGTAGAGGCTCAAAAAATCAATCTTAATAAGAATCAACAATTCGTATAAATATATATATATCGAAAGAATTGCAAATGTTTTATTTTGGAAATGTGTTAAGCATATGTGCAAACTGTGTTTTCATATTGATAGGTATTTCACTGGTACTGGTGCCTTTAAGAACCGATAAAAAAAGTTATAGCTACGCCTACACTCATTATCGCGAAAGCCGATATTTCGGTGTAAATAATAAAACCTCCACAATTTTAAGATAGAGTCACCAAACGTGGAAAGTAACTTGCTGGTAATCTTCAAAGATCGGAATGCGCTTGTCTTCCACAATTTGCAAGCTAGAGTCACAAAATTTTGAACGTATGTTACTGGTAACTCCGCTAAGAGATCGACAATAAAAAAATTGGATGGCCACGCCCACTGATACACCTTCAGTGTAAATCGATAAAACAATATCTCACAATTTAAAAGCTAGAGTTACCAAATTTGAAACACTCTCAAAAAAAAAAAACAGAAAAAAACTTTTTGACCACGCTAACTTCCGCCCCCAAAAACGATAAAAGCCTATATGTACCGCAATTTAAGAGCTACAGTTACCACACTTGGAAGGTTACTAGGAAACTCTTCCATCATTTTTTGTCAGCCACGCCCACTCCCGCCCCAAAATTCACAAAAGCCTATATCTACCACAATTTTAAAGGCAAACTTGTACGGTAGTTTACTAAAAATCTCCTTCAAAGATCGGTATATCTTGGCAACACCCACCCTTTTCTTTGCTACCATTTATCAGCTGGTTTAACTTATGGTATTTCGCAGTCGGGTACAGCCGACTCCAACTTTCTCTCTTATTTAATTATGATTGATTTAAGACACGAACGAATTACCAAGCAAAACAATGGTCTCATGGGTTTATTTTCTGGATTTTCCCAATCCGTTCAAACTAATTTTTAATACCTACAGATTTATTTATTATATCGTTAATATTTTTTAATTATTATAATTGGGGTACCTGCACTGCGACCTAATAGATCTATTGTGTCCCGATAATTTGATTTACATTTACTTACATTTTTCTTTGATTTTAAATTTAATTTAGTTTAGTCCGCAATAAATAGATCAATAATTGTGAATGTGACCTGATGTTCTTTCGGGATTTTATTTCGGGATTTTATATTACATGAGATTAGCTTTACATAATATTAAGAATTACTATCTAATTAACTATCGCTAAGCGATCTTCTATATTCAATTAATGTGTAAAATAGATTTTAGAATATAGAAACTTGTATGCATGCGAAATATCAAAAATTATTATAACTGATAGTGAAATTTAAATTACAATTCACAATGATCACTTGTAATGTTTTACTTACGTATGGATACATGTTGTAGTTTTGTTTTATAAATGAGATTACTGGGTTAGGATATTCCTTTGAGATTCAATACTGAAAAATAGAAAATGCATAAAATTATATTATTATATGCATATAGAAACAAAGTTATTAAATAACACTGAAATAAATCACATTCACATATAATAATAATACTTAATATATATATATATATATAATCTTTTTAAATAAAATAATTAATGCATTGTTGGATACTATGTCAATTGTGTTATTATCGCCGAACTTGAACTTTAATGCAATTAAAATAAAGCAACAATTTCAAACAGATTTATCATCATCTAAATTATTATAACACTAGGTCTGGTGTGGGCGATGTTTTCACTGTGTCACTGTCGCAGGGCTAGCCCTTTAACTAGCCAAATTCGTCTAACCCGTATTGACTAAGTTAAGCGCTTATATGTATGTAAGTATCCATAAAATAACATATACAGTGGCTCACAGTTTATTTCGAGCAGTGTCTAGCAAAATTTTTTAAATTCAATTTAATTTAATGGAATAAACTAATTACACCGAATAGGAAGAGCGGAGGATCATCAGGAAAATAAGGGGATCTCTTAAGCTAACTGACTCAACAGCTGCAAGATGAAATGGGGAAAAAGTGCAGTGGTGAAATTGTGCTACAGGTTTTGCGCAACTATGACTTGAAGGCCCGAGTACCACGGAAAAGCAATTTATTAGCGCAAAAAATAGAGGGTCTAGGATGACTGGAATAGTACAGTCCTGGCTTATATCGAACTGCCCCCACATGATAATTCCACCGGCCCAGTCTCCAGATTTAAATGTTATTGAAAATTTGTGGGCTGTGCTAAAAAAAAAATTCCGGAATCACAGCATATCCCGCAAACAGGATCTCATTAAAGCTCTGCTGGATGAGTGGAGCAAGACCAGCCGGGAAACTACCCGGAAGCTGGTATCTTCCATGAATAATAGGTTAGTTAAGGCTAAAGGATATCATACTTAGTATCAACATCCTTATTTAAGATTATATACGCTAAATATGTTACTTTTTTAAGACTGTTGGATATAATCTGTGACATGTATTTTGGATATGTTTTCAGTGTTTGACTAATTTTAATTAATTAATAATATATTTTAATAAAAACTAAAGATTCTTTTTCAAACGTGACATAAATGAAACAAATTGGCATTTAAATGTTTTGTGTATTTTCCTTGTTTAACTTTATAGCATTTTAAATATTTTGATAGACACTACTCGAAATAAACTGTGTGCCACTGTATATCGAGCAAATTTCTAGTGACGCTTGAGAGTGTTTGTTTACCTAGGTGTCACACCCATTGTACACAAACAACAGCAATTTTGGGTTACATTTAACAGTCCATAATAATCGTAGTCATTCGTGGAGCGCAATTTTTAATACGAGCTGTACATATTAAAGTAATTAGCTTCAACTCGCTACAAACTACTATACCTTAAGATACATATGTGTGTATGTGAATACGTGTGTTTCTGTAAATATACATACATAGTATGTATATAGCACAGTTTCGCAGCGCCTACTGTGTATTTTCCTAAGAGTCTAGCTTGTGACGAACGATGGATGAGTCACGTTCCATGGCCACGTTGTCTACGAAGAGTTCGTCTCTTTGTCGGTTTGATTAAGAATTTGAGTGCATATATGTATATGATGAGTGAAAAGCATAAGGCAACAAAACTATTTTAATCTGCTTAATTTCTCATTGTAAAATGAGTGTATAAATACTAAGAACTTAAGATGATTATTCTGGCAAGAATGTTTAAATATGTACATATGTATACATAGTATGTGCGTGAATGTAGTTCACTTATAATCAGCAGCACTCTCTGATGATTCATCAATTCATCCTACAGCCAGCACACATTCTTACGCGATATTATAGCTGCTGGTATGTTCATGTTTTATCAAACAGTTTGAGTCGGGGCAATTGTATTTTTCATATAATTCACTTCTGATAAACTTCTCCCTTTATGCATGGTGGTCGCGAATCAACAGATGTTTGCATGTTGCATGAACATACACCCACACCCACACACGAAGATACACAATCACATAAATATAAATATAAATATATACATCTATATATGTATATGCAAATTATCAATCGTAGAAGAAACAAATGAAAGTTTAAATTGCAGCACAACGTCTTACACGAGCACGTACATACATACATACATACATACATACTGATATACGTAAGCATGCTTATTTTCAGTATAAGTAGCTAGGAATATACATTATGTGTATATGTATTATTTATAAAGTTCTCTAAGTTAATTTCACATTTTTGAGTTATAATTTATTGGGAAACTCTTCTAAAATAGTTGGCATCTTAAAAAGAAATCCGAAGCTATAATTATTGTCCGACTTAAGTAAGCGTATGTATTTTCAATTACTTTTAGTTTTAAGTATGCTCGAGTACTAAGTACCCACATACAGCGTCAGCGTAAATTTATAAACTGAGCGACCACTTGACAGGGCGGCACAACAACCTGTTGCAATAATATATCGAAATACAAATTATCGATAAGCTTAGCCGATAATTAAAACTTCTTAGAATGTGCGGCCAGCAATCGATTATCAAAAGAAGCTAAACACTTGTGTTAAAATTGTTAAGAAAAGTAAGTAACTGTAAAAAATTAACTAAGGAAACGATATCAACACGATGGCGAATGATGCCAACGAAAAATTTGTTTTTCCTCAGGAGTTTTGGAAAAAAAAAAAATATTTCTCAATATATTCTTCGATGAGAATCGCCAGAACCTAGGCAAAAATAACTAAATTGGCAACACTGCTGGAAACAGTCAAAATAAAACGCAATGCAACAACAATAGTTGTTTATGGCGTTTGTCTGATGCCACGACGACTTGGAATGAATAATCGTGTGCGAATTGTTGTAGTGGGTGATTCGGGTAATTAAACTATGCATTGATGAAATTAGAACATCTGTTAAACGCTACGTAATTTCATCTAGGTGTGGGTAAAACCTGTTTAACGCACCTGATTGCCCACAATGAATCGCTGATACGGCCAGGATGGACAGTGGGCTGCAATATACAGGTAAAAATTCACGAGTTCAAGGAGGGCACCGCCCGGCAGTGCCCCTATTTTATTGAGCTGTTCGATATTGGTGGCTCGTTAAGTCACAAGAACACGCGCAGCGTCTTCTACAGTGGCATTCATGGCGTTATTTTGGTACATGATCTTACCAACGGCAAGTCGCAAGAGCAGCTGCTGGACTGGCTCTATGAGATTGTCAACAAGGATGGCAAAGATACGTATAAATGTCGGTGCAGCTCCCTGCCGCCCTCGCCACAGCCCAACTATTCATCGGATGCCCATATGCGATTCGATCTCGAGGAATTTTTGGGCTCTACCCAAATCCCAATACTGGTAATGGGTACCAAGTTGGACTTGATCGATGAGAAGCGTCAACCCAAAACAGCAGTGAAAAAGGCGGGCGGTATAGGTTAGTATCATTATCTGCAACGCATCGCTGCTGTTGCTGTCCATTTGTGGTATGTCTAAGTGGTTTTTGGTTTGCAGCTGACAAATGTGGCGCCGAGGAGATCTGGCTGAATTGTCGAAACACACGCAGCTTGGCTGCTGGCACCACCGATGCGGTTAAGCTGTCGCGTTTCCTTGATTGTGTCATTGAGAAACGTGAAAGCAACGGCGTACCCAGCACCCACCATGTTATAGGTACCAATATCACCGACAGACGACGACCAAATAGCTCACAGTCCACCATCCCAGAAATACCGCTGTATGCGGCAAAAGCGACAACAGACACATGTGTACCACTGCTGGAAACCAGCGATCTGAAATGAGCAACCCAATTGTAATTTTAGCATAAGGAGTTTAAGATTTTAATCAATATACATATATATATTCTTTTACACTGCATTTATACTAAAGGAAGTCTCGCTTAGGTCTGTGTCTTTCCGAGCATCAGTTGACTATACCACTCGGGTAATAATGGGTCGCCTTGCATTACCGTGTACATAACCTTTTGCCGATCACTCTTATAGTCCAGCATGAGAACAGCGTGCGGATCGTCAATGTGCTCCATTAACGTCTTGAGCGCATGCAGAAAGTCGGAGAGGAATGTGGTCATCGCTGCTGCACTCCATGGCTTCTTACGATGCAATTCGCCCACATTGTATTCTTTGATGTCATGGGCCAGCCCCTTGTTGTCGCGCATGCCAGCAATAATTGTGGCAATGCCAACTAGAAATGACTGGCTCCACCATCTGCATGACTTGTAATTGTCGAAAAAGCGTCTCTGGTGATGCTTCATATTGTTCGTTGTTGTCTTCAGCTCGACAAACTCGGCAGCACGCAATTGTTTTGGGTCGCTCAAGTTCCTGCAAGTTATATAAGTTGATTAGATATATATTGATGTGTATATGTAGCAAACAGATTGTTATTGCTTGCTGATGGAGCGTACATCTGAACATTGCTCTTAATGCAATCCATTTCGGCGCCGTATATCAGTCTTAATCCATTTAATTTGCTACGGTAAATGCATGCGAACTCCTTGGCTTCATTAACTGGCTCGTTTGTATCGGGCGCAACTGCGGGATTAGACGTTGTGCAGTACTGCTCAAACTTGAATCCCCAAGAGCACATGTTCAACTGTTTCCTTGTCATCTGCTCCCGTTCGATGCGCTGCTCATCGGTTTCCACCTTGGATATGTAAATGGTCCCGTTCATTCGTGTTGCCATTAGCCGATAGTCAGCGTTTGTTTCGTATGGTGTGCACATAATCTGGCGCAGAATGCCGCGGAAGGTAACGAAGTCGGCGGACAGCACCAGACACCCACTGGACGACTTTCGCAATAGCTGCTGGTGGCTATAGATATACTGGCAGAGCTGGAACATGTCGTGGTATTTTGGATCAACGCGTTTGCGCTGCACCTTCTCAATACCAGCATTGAGATCCAATGGCAGAGTGCTTGTGTGTGGTAGGCGTAGGTACGTCACATTGCTGGCATTGTCCTGGAACTCCCGTGCTTCATTGACGCTGTAAAAGCCAATTGGGTCGGGCCGGCTAAAGTCGGGAAAGCCGCCTACAAATTTTGAGCCAAGTTTGTGCAGACGCACGTTTACACCTAAGTCCCCTGTAGCCATTCTTATTTTTGAAATGGGAACCGTAGTTATAATGCAATAACAAATAGGAGCAACAACAGCTGGTCACATTGCCGATATTTCCGTATATTACAAACGATATTATATCGATATGATACATAGCACCGAATAGGTAATCGTATGATATCGAAAATATGGGTAATCGGTAAATGGTTGCTATCGTTACCACGACCAAAACAACTTCATCAGCTGAGAAACTGTGGCAAGGAAAGATTCGATTCCATCAAACATGAGACAGAAGCGAGAATGCATTGTCGTCAATATGCGTTCAGCGATTGTGCTAATTATCGTATTCGTGCTTACCGGCATAAGAAATAGTGAAACAGCCAGTGGGGGCAATCAAATGGATCTAACGGATGTCAAGAGTGATCAACGGAAAGACAACAGCAATGCTGGTAACAACAATAATAACGACAATGAAGTCTTCGTACCTGCGCTGGCCAACATGGCTAGCAAATCATCATTAGCTATCGACAGCAGCAATAGCAACAATAACAACAGCAATAGCACTACAAACATGCTGTGCCCACAGGACAAGGAAACGCAATGCGAACGGCTGCAATTCCCATGCATACGTTGCAGCTACAATTTCAATTGCCTGTACGGTCGCGATGTGAACATCACGTGCGAGGCTGTCAGCAATGTGCAGTGTCAGGGCGAGCGCTCGTTCCAGCGGCAAATGAACTGTCGCTATTGCTACCAAACGGAGAAGTGGCAGCAAAGCTGTGAGCAGCACGCCAATTGCAATTCAGCAGCGGATAAATATTATCGCACAAATTGCACAGTGCATCAGGATGTGCTGTGTCTGGGCAGTCGTTCTTTTACGCGAAATTTGCGCTGCAACTGGACGCAGGGATACCGCTGGATCACGGCACTACTAATTAGCCTAACTCTGGGAGGCTTTGGCGCCGATCGTTTCTACCTAGGCCACTGGCAGGAAGGCATTGGCAAACTATTCAGCTTTGGTGGCCTTGGTGTCTGGACGATCATCGATGTGCTGCTTATATCTATGCACTATCTGGGTCCCGCCGATGGCTCGCTCTACATTTAAATCCGTTCTGGCTGTTGTGTCCTTGTGTATTGATCAAGATGTGTTTCATAATTATGCGCATTAAACATTTTGTATAATGCTTTTTTAGTGAGCTAACTGACGGAGAACTCATCGGAGGAATAATAGTCAAAGGGAGAAAAATTGGAATTTATTAAAGATGATGTCAAGCTGAAAATTAATTCTTAAGTTAACCATTAGAAAAATATTCCTAAGTCAATGTACGAAACACATTCATCCCCATGTTCATGTGAATAACACATATAGATAAGAAACAATTAAGTCTTATATTTTTTAAATATCTGGTTAAGATACTGCGTTCAAAAATTGTACATACGCATTTTAGAAATAAGCAAAGGGAGGTAACATTGTGTTCAGCATGTCTTATTGGATAATAAAAAAGAAAATCGCCTTGTATAACCAAGCAAACTGCGTCATCTTCATTTTAATAACTTTTTGTATAAATATATATGTATTTTTGGTCACCAGCAATTTCCAATGTACGGGGTATTCCCAAATACCAAGGTCTTTTAATATACATTTATTCAAGCCTAAACTTGTAGTTGCCAAATGATCGGGCTACCAGAGGTCATCAAATTCTTCTGAACGTTGAGATAACCTTTATCATTCATTGTTTTTTCAAATGCTGCTTTTTTTTAAATATACAGTGTCTCACAGTTAATTTTGAACGGTGTATAGAAAAAATTGTAATTGCCTGTCAAAAACCAATTATTCATTATTTTTCAAAAATTGCAAAGACCGATGACCCATTAACCACAGCAATGAATATATGACCCTAATAAGCTGGGGTTTCCCCACATGCTAGATAGGGTTATATAAAAAAAGTACCTCTATTTATGGTCACAGGTAATTTTGACAGCTGGGTGCCATAAAACCCGGAATTTTTACGTGAAGTTGAATATTTTCGGTGTAAATAGAGCAATCCTCCGTAGTCAGTCTAGTTTTTTCCTGCATTTCGGGTGCAACAAGCCAACGAGGACAATGGGCAAACGGACTACCTTTGAACAAGTAAAATTCATCCTGGAACACTTAAAAATTGGATATTCACATTGCCAAATGGCTGAAATGGTCAACTAAATACCTCAACTGTATTCTGCATCATTTGGAGTTTCGTCGACGAAAATTGGATGAAGGGCGAGGGCGGAATGGCACCAAACAAGATTTTCACCGAACAGGACGAGCGTAGGATCATCAGGAAAATAAATGGAAGTCTTAAGCAACTGGCTCAAAAACTCACTCAATAGGTGCAGGATGAAATAAGGAAAAAGTTCAGTGTGGAAACTGCGCCTCAGGTTCTGCTCAACTATGACTTGAAGGCCCGAGTACAACCGAAAAAGCAATTTATAAGAGCAAAAAATAGAGGGTCTAGGATGACGATCGCAAAAATCGACTTGGGCAAGAATTTTGAGTTCTGGAAAACAGTCATATTTGAATATGAGTACAAATTCAACATTTTTGCTCGGACGGACGGAATTATGTGTGGCGACAACCAAATACTGAGCTGGATCCCAAACACTTAAAGGCAACAGTCAAGCATGGCGGAGGATGTGTCATGGTATGGGCATGTATCTAGGCAGCCGGCGTCGGAAATTTGGTGTTCATTGAAACAACAATGGACAAGTATGTGTACCTCAATATATTAAAGGAAAATTTGCTCCAAAGTGCCGTGCTGCGAATCCGACAGACTTTCCGGTTCTACGAGGACAACGACCCCAAGCATAAGTCCGGAATAGTACAGTCCTGGCTTATCTGGAATTGCCCCACATGATAATTCCACCGGCCCAGTCTCCAGATTTAAATGTTATTCAAAATTTGTGTGCTCTGCTGGAAAATAACATCCGAAATCACAACATATCCAGCAAACATGATCTCAA
The DNA here is from genome assembly GCA_037043585.1 of Drosophila mimica. Classification (NCBI taxonomy): domain Eukaryota; kingdom Metazoa; phylum Arthropoda; class Insecta; order Diptera; family Drosophilidae; genus Drosophila; species Drosophila mimica. The sequence goes on along the minus strand of JBAMBE010000312.1, from coordinate 159,230 downwards.
AAATGCTCTGTTGGAGGAGTGGAGCAAGATCAGCCCAGAAACTACTCGGAAGCTGGTATCTTTCATGAATAATAGGTTAAGGGAAGTTGTTAAGGCTAAAGGATATCATACTAAGTATTAACATCCTTATTTAAGATTATATACGCCAAATATGTTACTTTTTTCAGACTGGTGGAACTAAGCTGCTTTATGTATTTTGGATATGCTTTCAGTTTTTGACTAATTTTAATTAATTAATTAATATTTTAATAAAAACAAAAGTTTCTTTTTCAAATGTGATATAACATTAAACAAATTGGCATTTGAACATTTTTAATTTGTTTCCTTGCTTAAACTTTATAGCAATTTACATTTTTTTCTAGACACTGTTCAAAATGAACTGTGAGATACTGTATATTGATATATTTGTTTAACGATATTAAATTTATGATTCACATCACATGATGTTTTACATGGTAAATACACCTTTTCGCTTGTCCATATTGCCCAATCGATGCCGAGGCAGAGAAAAGCGATCTTTTAAACTCGTTGCTTGGATCTGATCTGGCTAGATATCCGCTGATATGATGATGCTGGAGACTGGATCATTGGCGTTGGCGCCACTGGCACCAATCAATGTTTCATCGTCGGCATCATCGAACTTGATGTGTTTGGCCAAAAATTTGGCCACCTTTTCGCGTCCGCGCTTCTGTTGCACACGCACCTTCTTTGACAGCTTAGCCTCGCGATCTTCCTCGATTTTGCGCCAATATTGCGTCTCTGACTGGCCGCGCAGCACTTTGAACTGCATTTCGGCACAGTTTAGTTGACGCGCCAAATCCTCGGCTGCGGTGGGCGTGACCAGACGCAAATGAGCCACTTGATCACCCTCTTTAATGTCAACGTACTTGATGTCCCCATACTGACGCATGTCCGACTTGAAGTCCTTCACATTGACGCAGGGCTCGTGCAGAGTGCACTCGACAATTAAGCCCGGCTCGTATTTGAAGAGTGGCGGTCGCTCCTGTACCGCATCTTCGGCCTTGCCCGCCATTCTGCTTTCGTCTGCTTCGCTGCCGCCGGCGCCATAAAAATTCATATTCATTTTGTGTACGCCAGCATTTTTGTTGCGCTTGCGACGCTTGGAAGGCACTGGCACCTCTGCTGCTTCTCCCACATCGCTGAGTGGCTCGGGGTCCTCGTGGCCACTACTGGTACCGCTGTTGCAACTGCCCTTGGATTCGACCAGCTGCTGCTGTTGTGCCTGCAGCTGCTGGTGCTGCATCGCTGTGCACTTCTGTGACGGTTGCTTAGCCTGAGAACTGCGCCACAGTTTGCTTTTCGCCTCGCCGATCATGCGCCGCTGCAGATTGAGATATTTGTTGCGCAGACTGCACCAGCTGCTCTTGGGCAGTATCTTAAGGTCCAAGGCGTTGGGTGTTATGTTCGGCTTCAGTTTATCCGCCGTAATACGTTTCTTTTGCTTGCGACGACGCTTCTTTTCCTTGGCCCCCTCCGCTTTGCTGTTGTCGTCCTTGTTGTTGTCCGTGTCGCTTTGCTGCGAGGTCTCTGCGTCGGTAGTCTCGGGGCCGGATGCCTCGCTTGGCTCCTGCAGCGGCTCAAGCATTCTGCGCTTCGCAGCAACGGTCTCCTGCAAAGCATCCTTGTCGCTTTCGCGTTTGATTGCCTGTTGTTTGATGCGAACATTTGATTCTGTTCCCACATCCGAGCTGCTGCTTGTCATCTGTTGTTGCTGCTGAAACGAGCGTATGCTCGCCAAGTCTGCGGGATCTGTGTGCTCCACCGATAGAACACCCTGAACCTGGGCAAATGCCTTAATAGCTTTCTCCACTGAGCCGTTCTTTTCAAACTCAATAAAGGCAAACTCCTTGATTTTTCGCGTTCCCGGGTAGTGCGGCAGTGACACATACGAAACTGGTCCATAGCGACTGAACACCTGCTTGAGCCAATCGTGAGTTGCCGTAGCTGGCAACGCCTCGACATACAGCGTTTTATCGTTGACGTCTCGTTGTTTCGGTAACACAGTCTTACGACGCACCTTTAGGCCGCTCTCATCCAACTCCAGCAACTGCGAATTGGACAGCGATGTCGATATTTGCTGAACATCCTGTGTGAGTGTCTTGATTTTGTTGAATGTCAGAAATATATCCAATGGAACGTCTTCAATCGGTAATAATAAGAAGAACAGACATTATAGTAGTGTAAGCAAAAGTGCGTTATCTACTTACAGGGATCCTGCTCCACATAGCGACGCAGAAAGCGGTCCTTGCTTAGATTCGCATCACCAAAGTAGAATTCCATCTGTGCGCGTATGGAATTCAATAGTTGCCGCTTGCGCTTCCGGCCTGCAGTATCACTTTTTGCTGGCGGCAAGGCCGTTGGGGCTTCCGTGCTGGCGACAATCCTTTCAGGTTGATCATTTCCAGTGTTAGTTGTATCATGTTTGGCAGGCTCTAGGCCATCATTTTTTTCAGCAACCATTTCCCAGAAGAGCCCTTTTAAACAAAAATCTACAATGACAGCGCTGCCAGACGTAATATTATTCTGACACTTATCGAATGTTAAAGAACTATCGATAAGGAACTGTAATATATTATATTTGCACGTCGAAGTACTAACGAGCAACTCATTGAAGTGGCCCAACGATACAAAGCAACCCCAATCGTATTGGTTTTCGCAGAATTTGGTCGGTCTTTGAAATTAGAATGTAATTGCTAATAAATAAAGAAAAAAAAATTATCTTAATATTATGTTGGCGTGTTGCTTTCTCCTAAATGTAATTTTTAATGCCCATAATGTTAGACTAAGCTTAAATATATGAGACTAATACGAGTCCCTTAAATATTTCGTTCGATAAGTCCAAAACTATTCGATAGTAAATGTTGGAAAGCAGCTCTACAGCTTAACATTTTGGCGGCAAACAGATGCTAATGTTTAGATATGCTGTACAGTGTGCAAGCGAAATCGGAACAATTGCAAACAGCGTAAACAAATGCCGGGTGAAGTGAAGCTTACTTACTTACTGGCAAGCATAAAAACGATTTACCGCATTGCATACATTGGCAAACGTAAAAACATACAAATTGTAAACGCCTATAAAGTTTGATCAACACTCTATTGCCCTCGGCGAGAACACAACAGACGCAAAAGCAATAAAAAGAAGACTGCAAAAAAAAAAAAAAATAAATAACAAAATAAGACACAAACAGGCCTTAATTTATGTTTTGTTCTGTAAATATGTGTGATGGCTGTGTATGCATTTCGCAATCGAATAAACAACTGAACACAATAAGCAATAAACGAGCAAAATGGAACCCATTGTACTGCATTCGGATATAGCGCGTCTAATTTTAGGTGAGTAGTCTGGGTCTCTTATAGATGCTGATCTGATCGATCGACCTTTCATAAATTGTGCTTTACAATTTCGGCATCTATTAGGCTATTTATTAAATAATGATCTGAGACATGCGGCGCAAACGTTTTGCCGCACATCAACGCATCTGAAACAGGAGTTTGTCGCCCTGTGCCAAGGACTGCAGCCACACAATTTTCTCAATGGCGGCCTGGAGGATATCATACGCGAGCATGTCAAAGTCACAAGCATCGGTAAGTCAGCCAGCAAGCAAGCGCAGCCATAACAAATTCCACCCAACTCAATCGTATTGCAAACATTGCAGTGGCCAATGCGGTGCAGAAATTGCCGATAGGTACACGCCATCGTCTGCAGCAACTCAAGTTGTCGGATCGCGTTGCCCTGCTACTAAAGCTGGACAAGTCCACGTCGTCTACAGTCAGTAGTAGAGACAGTGCCTGTCAGCGAAATGCTAATTCAAATACGCAGCGAAAGAGTCGACGCACGTAAGTTGTCAAGTCAAGTACAGCTCTATTTTAAATTAGTTTTGATTGGATTTGATTTGCTCTTTTTTTTTTTAATAGTCGCGATAACTCAATGTCGGATGACGAGCATCTAAGCTCGTCACCGGAGCATATGAATTGCAAACGTATGCGTCTGCTCGCCCCACATTTGTGTTGCAGTGTCGATCTTAGCCCTCGAAATGTCAGCGACCCTGTGGAGGATAGCGAATCGCAGAACAGCAGTAGCACCGATATCACCAGCGGCCATACGGATGAGGCGCTCAATTTTCGTGGACATGGGCCCAAAAACAATTCCACTCCTCGCACCGCCAACAGCGATAAACTCGAAGTGATAATGCCAGTGCCGCAGACAATGCCGGTAAGCATGAATGGATAAATCGGTGCCATCTTTACACGCAACGCCACAAATTCCTTGAAGCGTTTGCAGGTTCAGTTCCGCATTAGTCTTTAGTCTTGTGTACAAATTGAGTGTCTAGAATCCAATTTGGTCTATTTACGTAAATACCAATATATGCTAACAGATTTAAGACTCTCAGTTTTAAGATTGTTCGCTTGTCAATCTGCATGGCACTTGTTAGTTGTTAAAATATTGTGTTGTATCTGTCCTGGCAAGTTATCTAAAGTAAGCATACATATTTGCAGGAACTAACGCAGGTCATTATGACCAACGAAGACTTTCAAGCAAAGCTGCTCAATAACATCAACGTAGCGCTGCAATCGCTAACGGTGCACGCACCAACGGTAGAGTCGGTGAATTCGGAGGCAGTACTCGATGGTCTGGTGCGAAATATATTGGAAGCCACCGAAAAGGATCCATCGTTTGATCGTATCATTCAGGAAGTGGTTGGAATGGAAACGGCCCCAGAGGAACAGGTGCCATCGCCAGTTGCAACAGAGGCACAGCCACAGACGCCACTTATCATTCGTTCAGCAATCGCCTCAGCCAATGCTGTTCTCGGCGCAGACAGCAACGTATCGAGCGGAGGAAATGCCAATGCTGTTATACAGTTGAATGCAAACAGTACCATTAACAATCTCATTGATCCAAACTTCAGTATATCAAAGCTCATAGTGCTTAACTCCAATGAGAGCGCACGGAAGCACCATCCGCAGTCGTCTGGGAATTTAAGCTTTGGCATTGATAATCTCTTAAATATTGGAGTTGATGGCGGCTCAGCGCTGCCAGATGTTGATGCTACTGCTGGACTGGGTGGCCAAGTGTGCGTGGACGCCACTAATGGCCAGCTAACGTTTCCCATGATCTTTTCCAACGAAGCGATGATTTCGCACTTACCATTTCTGGTTAAAAACGAGTGGTTGGCGCAACAGCTCCGTTCCGATGTATTCGCCAATTCGGATGTCTCTCACATTGAGATACCACTGCCGGAGCCCATCACAGTTACCGCCAATCAGCTGCCGCCGAATTCGATAATTATCAACAGCGCCGTCAAACAATCATCGACATTGTTGGACGAACCTCAAATCAAGTCACCAGCGCAACTCATTGCGGAGCAGCAAACAAACCCAGTGACAGCGACATCAGGGAGCAAAGTGCCCGCCTCACTGGACTCATCACGTCTGGTGCTGGAACGTGTGACGCCGTCTACATCTGGTATTGTAAACGTTAAGGCATTTCGCAGCCTATCGACGCCACGCAAGCGAGCATCTCACGTTCGCACGCTAAGCTTCTCACCCAAGGTGGCAGTCAAACACAATACACAAGTCACTCCCGTATCCACTCGACGTATGCAGCAGATGTCGCAGCGGCGAGTGCAGTTGAATGCACTTAAGGAAAAACACGCTGACCAAAAGGCACAAATCGACGCACAACCGGAGAAACCAATTATTATCAACAATGTAGAGATACTGCCACGTGTTGTTGGCAGCAGTCCAGTCGCTGAAACCGCATCCTGTTCACAATTAGCAACACCAGCAGCGGCCGCCGATGGGAGCGGCAATGAGAGTAACAGCTGCGTGCCCCCGCTATTTGCCATGGAGGAGAGCAGCAATCAGACGGTAATCAAGGCAGTCACTGCCTCATCCAAGCGGACCACCACACAGTCCAAACAGACACCGTCGATGGTGGCTACGCTCGAGCGCAAACAGAAGCGTCGGACAGCGGCCAAAGCTAGAAAGGCGGCTAAACCGGGCAGCGCAGGCAATCCTCGAAAGAACGGCAACAAGCAAACGAAGCAGACACAGTCCAAGTCGGTAACGTCCACAGCAATTTCTCTGGACGATAGCAAGGAGAATCAAAGGATGAAAATTGAGCACCTCGAAACCGTTGGTTCCGAAAAAGAGGATCTGTTGGCCGCCTGGCACCGTCAAATCCATGGCACCAGCGCCGATCTCGATCAGCGCTTGCGTGCAATCAACGCCAAACGCGAGGAGCTCTTCAATAGCAGCATGTCAATGCGTCGCATGCGTCCTGTTAACACCAGTAAAAAGAAAACCCTTACGCCCCTGGCGCCCAAACAAAAGAAACAGAAATCACCACCACTCCGTGCCAAGAAAAGTAAGCGAAAGAAGCTGTTGTCCGAACAACAGCAACACCAGCAGACCAACTGCGCCGAGGGCGAGATTAAAATAAAGATAAAAACACCGAAGAAACTAACACCAAAAAAGTCAGTGGCTGTCAGCTGTCAGGAGTCGAGAGACCCCAAGAATACCACGGAAACTGAGGTGGTCGGGGAGCTTAAGAAACCTAAGGAAATTAAGGAACATGAGCAGAAGACGGAGGAACAGCATGCGGAGGCAGTGCCTTCCAGTCCACAGATCAAAGGTCATCATGCAGATCACATGGACCGATGCATGCCAATGTCGCTGCAGGAGACTCCGCTCAAGCTGACGCCATCTGAAGCTGGTGATGTGCCGCCAACGCCTGGACCTGCAATTATGCCTCCTCCGGAAACGCCCTACTCGCAGCTGCTGCTGCCATCGACATCATTTCTGTTTGGCAGCGACACAAAGAGCATTTTGGATACGCCCATGCTGATGGCTATAACGCCGGGCGTTCACCTGACGACACCCTTCGGCCACTCGTTGGGCACGCCGCACAGCAGCGGCGCCAAAACTGATCACTCCTCATGCAGCTCCTATTATCGGCCAGATGATGCCGAGCATATGGATACGAATGCGCAGTGCGCACTGCAGCCAGCAGAAAGTCCGCCTAAAGAAGTCCATATCGAGGAGCAGATATCGACTACAACCACCTGTATCGAGTTGCATGCTGAGCGGTTGCCCGTGGAGCCGACGGTGTTACGTCGCGTGCGGTCCTTTGGCTGCGAGGCAGTGGATAGTACCGAGGCTGCCAATGCGGAGCATCCATTGGTGGAGACACCGCATTATAAGCTCGTGTCCGGCCTGCCCGATGTGGTCTTGGAGAACTCCAACAGCAGCTCAAGCACGAGCAGCTCAACCACAACCACCTCCAGCAGTTCCAGCTCATCGAGTAGTGCCACCAGCAGCAGCAACTCATCTGCCGCATCCTCCTCGGCGCAGTCGAGCCAGGTGGATCGGAGTGGCGGAGTACTGCCAGCAAGAAGCATAAAACTATTAGATATTCAAAATTTGTCCGATATTAGCAGCGAGGACGAGGAATGGCTAAAGGCAGCTGCTGCCGGCGGCTCACTGGATGCGCCACCGCTGGCCATTGAAAGCGAACCGACACAGCTGGTTAGCCAGGATGGCGAGGTACGTTATCCGCTGCGCAATTGGCTAACGCCCAGCAAGGATGCGGGTGTAGAAACTAGTGACGCAATTGCTCCGCTAGCCTCAGTTTCGAAAGCCAACTGCAAGAAAACATTGACGACCCCCAACTCCGCTAAAAAGCTGCACAGCCAGAGCACAGAGGCCATTGAGCAGCGGATCCAGGATCTGGCTAAAGTGCGAGAACGCGTCAAGGCCAAGTTTGAACAGGAAAGCCAACTAAGTAACAAGTCTCGCCTCAAGCAAACCAACAGGAAGCTTACAGCCATGCGCAAGACAGCCCAGCTAGCAATTCAAGCAAAGAAATCACCCAAAAAGAAACAAATCCCACAGCCAACAACACCTAATAAAGCTTTGCAGGTGAATCCAGTGGCAGCACCAGGAGTAGTAGCACCAGCAGCAGCAGTAGCCCCAGCAGCACTAGTAGCAGCAGCACCAGCAGTATTGCCAAAATTAGGAGCAGTACTAGTGAAGAGTTTGCCAACACCAGCTCCAAATAGGCCCGTACAGACGACCCAGCCATCGTTGACTGAAGCACTCAATGCCAGCATAGAGCAGCCGACGTCGTGTAGCAGTGATCTCGATCCAGCGCTTCTTATTGCACTGAATCTAAGCGCCAAGAAACAGCAGCAGCCAGCAGCACGTATCGCAATGGAAATTGCCGCCCAACCGGTGCCATCAGCGACAACCGGACGGCGACGTGGTCGACCCAAGAAGCCGACTAATGTAGAGCCGGCACGCGGTTGTATGCGTCGGTCGTCGCGGCTTATTGATAATAAGAGTAAGGAAAAGCTGACTGATTATTTTATCAATTATGTTGTGTTCAAAACTAAATGTTCTCATTCGTATGGCGCAGCACCCGCACCAGAGGAGCCGCAGCCCAGCGACATTGAGTCAACCAACTCAGTGAAGATATCGACAATTGCCAAAGTAACCAAGAAACCAGCCAAAAAACGCGCTGAAGCGCGCCTGGAGTTGGCAGCCGGCCCGACATTGACCACTCTCGCCGAGGCGCACACAACGCAGCAATTGCCGAAACACCAGCCTCCGTCCTCCACGTCCTCACTCACCAGTGGTGAATACGAACTGGACATGTGTCGGAGTGCCAAACAAGTTGGCAACACATTTCATTTTGCGTACGCCAACACCGGCAGCAAGCCGACAGAGTACATGCCGCGCCAGTCGCCCGACTACTTTAACAATTTCCAAATGAGCATCATGGTGGACAGTGAAGTTCACAATGTGCGCATTACTGTTCCACAGCTCCTGCATCAGTCGCTGCCAAGTGTAGAGGACGAAGGTTCCAACGTCGCTTGCATACGGAACATACCCAAGAAACGAATCATTCAATTCAACAACGGCGCCAAACAGGATCAATCAAAAGAGGAGGAAGTCAAGCCAATGGCCTCATCTACTCCACTGGCCACAAGTGCCCAGAGTGTGGATCCCGACAATAACGACTTGGAGGTGATGGCCATGTAAGTCAACGGTTAACTGATTTGCCGATCAAGATATTATATTATCATAAGCTTATGTCTCAGATACCCTTTGTATTAACTCGGTTTTTGTTCAGAACTAGAAATATTATTGCATTTTCGTATGTTTTACACAAAATTTTCTTATACGAATGGCCTTGAACTAATAATGTTAAAATTAAATAGGTGTAGTTGTATTGTATCAAAAAGTATGACAAGTCAATCCCAAAATTTGAAACTCATCTTTTGATCGATTGTTCCTATCGCAGAAATGGTGGTCCGATGATGATTTTAAATGTTTTCATCAGAATATTTTGTGTGTTTCGCCAAGATACATTTACAAGTAATGGAGTTTTCCTCATATGAACAAGAACAAATTATACAGGCATACATACATACATTCCATAGATATAGCAAGATTGCAAAATGTAAATTGTTATTTTCATTCTCTCTCTCACTCGGTCTGTCTCTCTCTCACTCTGTCTCTCTCTCTTTCTTTCTAATTGATGGCTAATTTTGTATTTGCAAATTCTGTATTTGAATTTAGAAATACGGCACCGAAAGACAACGCTACCGAGGAGCAGCAAATGGAACCGCACGATGACTGCGTGCAGATTGAGGATATTGAATCAATCCTTTCCCATTTGCATGGAACATAACAACAACAGAAACAACAAACAGCAGCAACAACAAACACAACGCCCATCATCATTAGTTTCTGATTGGGTTCATCTGAACCCATAAGTTTTCTGTATATTTACATACATATTTAAATACATACATACAGTGGCTTGCAGCTTAAATCGCCCAGTGTCTAGCACAAATTTCAATTGCCTGCCATAAACTCATTATACATTATTTTTCAAAAATTCCAAAGACCCATGGCAGGTACATTTATTGACCACCAAAATTAATATATGACCCTAATAAACTGTGGTTTTTCCACCTGCTAGGTAGGGTTACGTAAAAAAGTACCTCTTTTTAGGTCAGCAGCTTATTTCGCCCAGTTACATTATGGACAGCTGGGTGCCATAAAACCCGGATTTTTTCGTCAGACTGAATATTTTCGGTATAAATAGACCAATCCTCCGTAGTCAGTTTAGTTTTTTCCTGCATTTCGGGTGCAACAAGCCAACAAGGACTATGGGCAAAAGGACTACTATTGGTCAACGGAAAATCATCCTGGAACACTTAAAAATCGGATATTCATATCGCCAAATAGCTAAAATGGTCAATCTAAACATCTCAACTGTATTCTGCATCATTTGGAGTTTCGTGGACGAAAATCGGACGGAGGACAAGGGCGGAATGGCACCAAACCCGATTTTCACCGAGCAGGACGAGCCGAGGATCATCAAGATTTCAAGGGGAAATCTGAAGCTATCTGCTCAAAATCTGACTCACTAGGTGCAGGATGAAATAAGGAAAAATTTCAGTGTGGAAACTATTCTCCAAGTTCTGCGCAACCACGACTTTGATGCCCGAGAACCACGAAAAAAAAATTTATAAGCGCAAAAAATAGTGGTTCTGGAACGACGTTTGTCAAAATCCACTTGGACAAGGATTTGGAGTTCTGCAACACAGTCATATTTGAATTTGAGTACAAATTAAACATTTTTGGCTTGGACGGATGGAATTATGTGTGGCGACACTCCAATACTGAGCTGAGTCCCAAAAACGTAAAGGCAACAGTCAAGCACTGCGGAGGAAGTGTCCTGGTATGGGCATCTATCTCGGCAGCCCGCGACTGAAATTTTGTGATTATTGAAACAATAATGGACAAGAATGTGTACTTTGATATACTAAAGGAAAATTTACTCGAAAGTGCCGAGAAGCTAGAATCCGACGTACCTTCCGGATCTACCAGGATAAAAACCACAAGCATTAGTCCGGAATAGTACAGTCCTGTCTTATCTGGAACTGTCCCCATGTGATAATTCCACCGGCCCAGTCTCCAGACTTAAATGTTATTGAAAATTTGTGGGCTCTGCTGGAAAATAACATCCTGAAACAGGATCTCAAGACTGCTCTGCTGGAGGAGTGGAACAAGATCAGCTCAGAAACTATCCGGAAGCTGGTATCTTCCATGAATAATAGGTTAAGGGAAGTTGTTGAGGCTAAAGGATATCATACTAAGTATTAACATCCTTATTTAAGCTTTTATACGCCAAATATTTAACTTTTTTTAAAACTGGGCGAAATAAGCTGCATATGTATTTTGGATATGTTTTTAGTTTTTGATTAATTTTAATTAATTAATTAATATTTAAATAAAAACTAAAGTTTCTTTTTCAAATGTGATATAGCATTAAACAAATTGGCATTTCAACATTTTGAATTTGTTTCCTTGTTTAAGCTTTATAGCACTTTAAATTTGTTGCTAGACACTGGGCGATTTAAGCTGCAAGCCACTGTATATATATATATTTTTTTTTTAAATTTTCATTTCATTAACGTTAAAGCTTGGTAAAAATGATCTTTAATTTGGTTTATGAACGCGTGCATAGTGTATATGTAGTTATCACGCATTATAAGTTTCGCACTTTCGTTAAAGCTTAAGATTAATAAATTAACGGATATTCCAAATGTATGAAATATTAATATGACAAAATTAACGTATATTATTCATTTATATTTTCATAATAATTTGGTTCGCTGTACTATGTTGTAATTCTATAGTATTTTTCGAGTTACACTTGATGTAGCTTATGAATATGTAATTTGTAAGTCTGACAGGCGACTGTCCCAGCACTCTTCCCCCCTGGTACTAGTGGCACGGTACAAGGGGTTGAGCGTAAAACTTGAATATAAATATATCGACTGTACGTCTATCTGTATGAAGAAGTCAATTTTTTAATGTATGTGAGCTAGGTACATTGAAGTGCGGTACGTAAGCTTTTTTTATATCATACGAAGATCAGTTTAACTCTTCGTTTTTAAATCATGCCTCATTTCCAGTCAATTAAAAATAAATAATAGAAATAAAAAAAAAATGAAGTGGCACGTTTTTGAGATAAAAAAAAAACTGAAACAATAAATGCTATTTAATTTTGAAAACTATTTCCTATTAAACAGAAATAAGTTTAATTATTAAGTTATTTTCAGAAAATCCTTGCCAAACTACTTGAAACTGCTGTGAAACATAAAATTGACGTTTAGCTAAGAACACAATATTAAATTGTTCAAAGCAGTGTATCTGTAAGGGTGCCTAGTCTTCTTTACTTGATGCCAGTTAACTTCTGAATGCTCACGTAAAAAGGAAATAATGTCGATGGGGGTAGGTCCTGCGAATGCGTTCAAATTAAATATGACTTTCAAATTGACAACGGCGAGCTGCCTTAGAATGCATAATGTCGTGACTGTCCAATTGATGGACACCAATTATGAGCAATTATATTACGTACGCGGATTTGGAAACAATTGTGGTGCAGCCCTTACCAATTTATTTGGAACACTCTTCGCTAACGGTCAAAATGGGACTAAAACTTTACCTGTACGTCCACCTGGTGCTTAGCCTCAGCCTGACAACCGGACAAGAGCTTAAGATAAGTATGTGTTCCGTGTCACAAAAGGAATATTCAGACAGCGAACTGATTACCTAATCCTGTTGCAGTGTTCTGGATTGAGCCAGAGCAGCGTGCAGAGCTTGCAACAGATTTTGCGACAGTACTCAAGGAGCTGGACTCACTGAAATTGGTTGCGACTATAAGCGATGCCGTTTTGGAGCTCAGGCGAACCGACGACCAGAGCGACATGGATAACTGTGAGTAGGACAAGACAATTGCCTCTTTAAAATCCGTTGAGCCAATAATCCCACTAAACACACTAATCTCAACACAGTTTGCGAGATTATGGGCAGTGTGGGCAGCTCGGTGATTGTGGACATGAGCTATAATCTCTGGTCTGAAGGGTACGAGTTGGCGCGCGCCCATGGCATTGCCTATGTGCGTCTGGACAGGATAATGCGACCATTTCTAACTATGTTTGGTGATTTCATGCGACAAAAGCGCGCCAACAATGTGGCCATGATCTTTCAAAGTGCTCGCGACACCATGGAGGCCATGCTACAGGTGCAGGACGGTTATCCATTTCGCACGCTCATCATAAATGCCAGCGATGCCCAGCCGAAAGATTTTGCCGATCGTCTACTTGCGTTGCGACCCCCACCCACCTACTATGCTATTTTTGCCCGTGGCGCAGCCATGAATGGAATCTTTGCACTCGTGAGTAGCTATCTATCCAGTAGTAACTGACCTGGTTCTCAGTAGTCGATATTGTTTCGCTTATGCGTTGCAGGTGGAAAAGACGAAACTTTTCCAGCGGCCCACCGAGTGGCATTTTGTTTTCCTCGACACCAGAGATCGCGTCTTCAAATACAAGCGAGATGTCGAGTTTGCCACACGCTTTTCTTTGAATGCACGCGCCATTTGCCGCTCAATGCAGATGCGAGATCTTTATTGTGGCAGTGGCTTTACGGTAAGTCTGAGAAATTCTGTGGAATGTAATTGTAAAATCGACTCCTCTATTTACAATTTATAGCATACACTTTAGTTTGATATTATAACAAAATTTAATTTATAAAAGTATAATTTGAAAAGAAAAAAACAAATTCACACTTTTCGATTCCAAACCGCTTACAAACAAATGGAAATAGAATTAATTGAAATGTTTGAATATGAAAATAACTGAATGGCGAATTTAAGCTGCTTTAAAGTAAGAGAGCATAATAGTAGTCGTATAATAATAGTCGAAATTTTTGTATTTTTAAAAGAAGCCATTTTATTTTGGTAGACACAACACTCGGAGTCTCCACAAAATATAGGAGGGAACCAATAATATTATAAGAATAGTAATCGAACAAGTCTAAATTTCTTGTAGTTACAACGTGGACTGCTTCTGGACGTGATACGGAGTCTGATAGATGGGGCTTTGATGAGCCAACCATTTCCTCAACCTGTTCACCTGGACTGCAATGTGAGCAGTGAGGTAACAAATGCGATGGAAGAAAACAGCATCTGGTTTCAGAATGTTCACTGGAGTAACTTTGTGGGCTATGCACCGGATCAGCCGAACGATGAGGATCCGGTGGCGAAACTGACATTTGTGGCCAATATATCGGCTGGCTACTATTCCAGTGAGCACGAGGCCAAAACAGATTTGGCCACCTGGCTGTCTGGAGAGCTGCGACTGCTGAACGAAACAATCAGTCCGACTCGTCGTTTCTTTCGCATCGGCACCGCAGAAACCCTGCCCTGGAGCTATTATCGCCGCGATCCACATAGCGGCGAGTTGCTACGCACACCAAGCGGGGCACCCATCTGGGAGGGCTACTGTATCGACTTCATTGCCCAGCTGGCGCAGAAGCTCGACTTTGACTACGAAATTGTAGAGCCCCGAAAGGGGCACATGGGTGAGCGCAATGAGCTGGGTGAGTGGGACGGTGTTATCGGCGATTTGGTCAGTGGCGAAACTGACTTTGCCATTGCTGCCCTCAAAATGTACTCGGAGCGCGAGGAAGTTGTTGACTTTCTGCCACCTTACTACTCCCATACGGGCATCTCAATTGTGATGCGTAAACCGTTACGCCGCGCCTCGCTGTTCAAGTTTATGTCGGTGCTGCGGCCGGAGGTCTGGCTGAGCATTGTTGCTGCTCTGATGGGAACAGGACTTCTGATCTGGATCATGGACAGGTTTTCACCATACAGCTCGCGCAACAATCGCGATGCCTATCCATACGAATGTCGCCAGTTTACGTTCATGGAGAGCTTCTGGTTTGCGTTGACCTCATTCACGCCCCAGGGTGGTGGTGAGGCACCCAAGGCACTGTCTGGACGCATCCTTGTGGCCTCCTATTGGCTGTTTGTGGTGCTCATGCTGGCTACATTTACGGCTAATTTGGCGGCGTTTCTCACGGTGGAGCGTATGCAGGTACCTGTGCGGTCACTGGAGCAGCTGGCTCGACAATCGCGTATTAATTATACGGTGGTCAATAACTCGGACACTCACCACTACTTCATAAATATGAAGTTCGCCGAGGATACGCTGTATCGCATGTGGAAGGATCTGGCGCTGAATGCATCCAATGACTTTCATAAATATCGAGTATGGGATTATCCGATTAAGGAGCAGTTTGGAAAAATTCTAGTTGCCATCGGCACCTCGAAGCCAGTACACAATGCTAGCGAAGGATTCAAGAATGTGGAGGATCACCTCAATGCCGATTATGCGTTCATACACGATTCAGCAGAGATTAAGTATGCGGTCAGCAGGAACTGCAATCTAACGGAGATTGGTGAGGTCTTTGCCGAACAGCCCTATGCCGTAGCCCTGCAGCAAGGAAGTCATCTGGGAGTGAGTGGTCCTTTTCTTTATTAGAGCGGATTGAAATTCTCATTAATTGTATATTTACCTTTGTAAGATGGTCATCATTTTGTCGTGAAGTTTGTAGTGCATTAAGGGAGACACCGTCGACCGCATAAAGCATATATATTCTTGATCGGCGTCATCCGCCGAATCAATATAGCCATGTCCGTCTGTTCGCAGTTAGTTGTCTCGATGAAATTGGGCATACACATATCCGTGCCTAAGAAAGACATTCTTTGTTGTTGTTAGATAAAAAACATGAATTGTGCAAAAAATCTTTTTTAAAATATGTCTTACTTTTATAAATCGGTAATACGTTTAATTTATACATTTTTCTTATGTTTCTTGCAGGATGAGCTAGGCTATGCGATCCTGCAGTTACAGAAGGAACGCCTTTTTGAGAATTTAAAAGAGAAATACTGGAATGACTCCAATCGCATCTGTGCTAATACCGATGAACAAGACGGCATTTCTCTGAACAGTCTGGGCGGTGTTTTCATGGCGACAATTCTTGGCCTTGTTTTGGCCATGGGCACGCTGGCTTTTGAGGTGTATTACTATCAAAAGAAGCAAAAGGAACTGGCGGTGATTACGCAGGTTAATCCGATTTATGGGGACGAACCGACCAAATTTGCCTGGATTGACACCACGGCTAAGTTTAAGGGAATCGAAATAAAGGCCAAAAAGAATACCCAGGTGACTCCGCCACCATCATTTGAGGCTGCCACATCCCGAGGCAAAAATAAATCGAACTCCGTCATGCTGGGCGCTGGCAAGTTCAAGACCCGCATCTTCGATTCGCTCCATGACAAATTATCAAAAGATTCGGAATTGCCTTACTTGGAATAAAATATTACATTCACAACGAACAATAATTTAAATTGTCAATACAAATATGAAAAATTGTATTACCTGATTATATGCTTGACTGTGTTTGTCCCCTTCGCAGGCTTCTAGTAGTTAATGCACCGAAAAATAAATTTGTGCAACGGAATTGATTTCTTTGAATTTTCTACACACAAGTGGTGTGCTTTGGTTTCCCAATGTCATATATTTTAAAGAAATACAATTATACCAGCTTTTGTACACATTTCAATATTAAGCCGTAAATATTTGGGTTTTCCGCGACTAGTTATAACCTGAACCCATTAAAATTGATTAAAAAGGGAATAATGGTTTTGCGCAAATGTATGTAAAGGAAACATTTCCAACCCTATAAAGTATATATATTCTGGATCAGAATCATCTGTCTGTCCGTCCGTCTGCCTCTATGAACACGACGATCTCGGAGACTATAAGAGCTAGATTCTTCATTTGGAATATAAGTTCTCGTATACCCGGCGCAGATCAAGTTTGCTCTATTTGATCGATAACTGCTTCTGTTTCTCGAATATCGATACATTTCAGTTTCCAATAGCAATAAATGCCAAATTTTTAAGGCAGAATCTTCTCATTTATACAAAATAAACATATGCAAAATATACATGTACATACATACATATGTTCGTATAAGAAACACCCAAGTTATAGTCGAAAATATATTATAATATTGATCTTATTTTCATCAACAGTCGCAAGCATTTTCTGAATACATAACCTTAAGAGTGCATGTGTGAGAAAGAAATGGCATGATGATCGACGCGAGCGCCAATATGTGTTTCTATGAATTGTGTCGAGCCCCGTTACCTAGGATTGCGTGTACGCATATATGTACATACATATGTATATGTATGTACATGCACGCATTTGTCGCCAGCCAGTTAGGATCAGTTTGGGGCTTGTGAACTGTGTTTGCTAAAAGAAATGAGTGCTGCTCACATTAGGGTGCAAAAATTTGTCAACAAAACTGTAATATATTCAATAGCTGAGTTCAAGGTACATATACTTTAGTCGAGTTCACTCGACTACAGCACTCTTACTTGTTGAGACAATAGAATTTACTGTTCAATTTAAAAATAGGGTTTCGAATTTTTGATTTTCTCAAACAGGGTGTCACTATTGATTTTATACAGCAAACTCTTAAGTACAATACTTAACCCATTAATATACAATTTTAATTTATTAATTTCCATTTGTGACATTATTTTTGTCCATATGTAATTTAACTTTTTTAATACATGTTGTGCAATTCAATTTAATAATAATAGTAATAATAACAATTACTAAAATTATCGTAGCTGTAAGAATATTTCCAGCTAAACATCAGTTGAATAAATAAACTCAATCAAACTCCTATTGGATACAATACCACGCTCGTATTTATACAAATAAGAATATCGGCCTATCGATAAATATTTTGCACATCGCTAGCTGGTACCAGTGATGAAGTTATGAATTTTGCTGTGTGTAAGAAAACGATAGACGCAAAGCAAAAGATACCATTAAAGTGTGAACAATTGAACAATTGAATTGCAATAGCCACGGCAGTCGCAGTGAATCAAATTACATGAATTGAAATCACAGCAACATTAGTTTCTGACTTCCATCCCTTGCCATCACACTCATATAGCATTTCGATATCTGCAAAAAAGTGCCACACAAACGACGACGACGAAAGGGGTCGCAAAATAAACAAGAAGAATCAAAATGCGTGTGCTAGCGCCATCGCACATATTAAATATTAAATCAATATTTGTGGCTTTAATTGCTACACTACTGACGGCACCCAATGCGGTTCTCACCCGCAAACATCACTTGGAAGTTCGAGTAAGTTGCTCATATAGCAGCCGGCATCGCATGATCTGATTGCGGTTCGAGTTCTCATAAATAAATACATATGTCCGTTACTACGTCTATGTGTACATATTTGTTTAATATACTTGCAGAATGATATGCGACCGTATATTGCTCTGAGCACATTCGGTTTCTATACAAACGGACATTTGGACGTCCAGCTGAGCATGCTAACAATTGACGATGAGCAGTCGACGGATTTGGTGTGTTCAATGGAATTGTAATTTAATAAAATTGTTCTTAATTAATATATTTGATTGGTGATTGCAGTTTGGTCTTTCTCTGGACAAGACCACCATTGATCAGCTGAATCCTTACCTGGACTCGCATCAGAATAAGTGCATACTGGAGGAGCCGCCGTCCAATCAGAAAAGTGGACCAATTCTATTCTTTGTGCTGGATCTAAAGGAGTTAAAGTCAGTTTGTAATTGCTATCAATCGGATTGGACTGGCTAATCATTGTTTTTTTATTTTTTTTTTGTACAGAGTGCGTGTGCAGTGCTCACCTGAATGGGCTAACAAACATGTCTACAAGGATGTGATGTACCGTCGCAAGCGAAACTCGCATATCGCAAAGGTCAGTGATACTGCGCTGTTCATGCAACAGCGTCGACGCCGTGCCGTTTTGCCCGAGAGCTCAGACGAACTGGGCAATGATATGGATGATCATTCGGCTGAGAAGCCCATGTTGCCGCTTCAAATTGTTGCGGGAAAAATTGAAACGCCTTCCAAGTCGGACTCTGGCATTAAGGACCAGAATGCAGAGACTGCTGTTGTTAAGGAGCCCAAAGCTGCTGTTGATAAGCCAAAAATTGAAGTAGCAAGTGTTTCGCCACTTGCTGCACTGCAGCCACTTGAAGTTGAGGCCGGTGCCGACGCAGTTGCTGATGATGGTGCCATTGTGGCTGCAGCATCTTCTTCGTCCAGCAATAACAACAACAACGACAACAAGAAACATGACGATGCTGAATTGCAACCATCGCTGCCCGTCGACAATGCTCCGGGAGTGGTGCCAAACTTTTACGATTCTAACTCGTACAGGCAATCGCAGGAGGAGCTGTGCAAGAATTTTACGCTGCCGCTAATTAAACATACGATCGACGGCACCAACTATTACAATTTTACGTTCTCCATGTTTGTAGCCACCCAGCACGACGAGGGCTTATACAATTTATATTTCCACGCCTGTCCTAACTACGATCGCCCAAAGATATTGTCATTTAATGTGAGTTTTGAGGACTTGAAGGCATTGCGCTCATCTCACTGTGAAATATTTTCTCTCTTTTGCAATCTCTTCAATTCAGGTGGACATTGAGGAGAATAACAATGGCAACTATTTGTCAGCAGGTGAAATGCCGCTGCCAGCGCTGTACTTTATGATGAGTCTGCTATTCTTCTTGTCAGGCCTGTTTTGGGTGTTCATATTAAAAAAGAGCAAGTAAGTTCAGCCATTGGACCAACCAAACCCATTTCCTTTTAAAAATTGTCTTTTTCTTTTGTTTTTGTGTCCAGGCACACCGTCTACAAGATACACTATCTGATGGCTGTTCTCGTGTTCCTCAAGTCGCTTTCCCTTATGTTCCATTCCATCAATTATCATTTCATCGAAAAACGTGGCGAGCATGTGGAAACCTGGGCCATACTCTACTATATCGCTCACCTTTTGAAGGGTGCCGTACTTTTTATAACTATTGTACTTATCGGCACCGGCTGGACATTCATTAAGCATATACTATCCGATAAGGACAAGAAGATCTTCATGATTGTCATTCCGCTTCAGGTTGGCCAACAAATTTTTAAAGCACTTTGTCGCCGATTTTCTAAATTGTATATAAACCTTTTTTAGGTTCTGGCAAATGTGGCTCAAATCATTACAGACGAATCGGATCAGAGCGACGCCGAGTTCCGCACCTGGCATAACATATTCTTCTTCGTGGATCTCCTTTGCTGTGGTGCCATACTCTTCCCAATTGTGTGGTCGATCCGCCATCTGCATGAGGCGTCTGCAACAGATGGCAAGGCAGCAATTAATCTGCGAAAACTAAAGCTGTTCCGTCAGTTTTATATCATGATTGTCTGCTACATTTACTTTACGCGCATCATTGTCGACTTGCTGCAGATGACCGTTGTCTTTCAGTATGCCTGGCTGGATGAGATGTTCCGGGAGATGGCCACATATGTGTTCTTTGTGCTAACAGGCTACAAATTCCGTCCAGTCTCATCCCACCCATACTTTACAGTGCCCGACGACGATGAGGACGATGAGGTGGAGGTGTTCACTGAATCCGGCCTTACAGCGTCGGTGCATCGCATTAAGCCGCTGAATCGCTCGGCCCATTCCAACAGCATCACCATCATTGAGGGTAACGAAGATGAGCGCGAGAATCTGATTGCGAAACGAGAGTCAAGTCATGAATACGATTAGATTTTTGAAAAAAGCACCATACACACGCATATGTATATGATATATATACGGTATACATTTATATAATTATGTTTGTATAGGATACGCACACAACTGCAATCGTACTATAAGCCAGATGAATTCCGACTATCGCCAGCTGTTGGGATAATGGGTGGATGTTTGGTAGGCTTTGGGTTGAATCATATTTAGTTTGTAGTTAACCTCGCTCCCCTCCAAAGAGAGCCCGTCCAACCCGAACGCACGTGTAAATAGAAAACGACGCTTCCGTTAATCCGCACACCCCACCCCCGCCTCGCCCCGCCACGCCATCAGATCGATGCTTATACGCTATCATTTGAAGGCATCATTGACATAATTTTAATGAATATAATATACATATAAAGCTTTAATATAATATACCACATTGATCAATGTCGCTTGCGCTTCTCTTTGTCAATCGAATCGGGATGAATTGAATTATGTTATGCAGAGGGTCCGCTCAATTTTGGCATAAGTTGTGTGGTAAAGATCATGTATGTGCAAACGGCGCACGCAGTCTGGAATTGTTGGATGCGGATGTTGCAGATTAGTTGACAACTACTGGAATGGAATGGAGTAGCAATCACTTACCCGTGTTAACAGATGACTGTCCAATATGATTATGCCAAGGCAATCAATGCGCACCGGTTCATGTAGTATCTGTAGTGAAAAGTTTTGAATCTGTTTGGGGTGACGAATCGGGACAGTTAAAAGGTGACTTTGACTTTAAGGGTTATCTGTTTGCACCTGAAGGGATAGGGCCGGAGAATTGGCCACGATATTGTGGAGCTGATAGGCAACCCGAGGCACCATCTGCATGCAAGTCTGGGATGCGTAGATGAGGACAACTACGTGCAGGACCGCTGGTAGTATCAGAAAACCGTCTGTTTGGACAGCAATTGAGGGTAGGAGTGTGTGAAAGAAAGAGACCGACTTACCAATATTGTTAATATTATTGTAGACCGTGTAGAACATAAAATAGCAATCGACTGCGATGCGTATATATATCATGAGCAGAACGGTGACCATGGAGTAGCTGAAAGACCTTCTGAAGCTGGAACATAGCTCGTAGATGCGCTCATAGATTAGCTGTTTATCGCGCAGTTGTCTTCTTAGATAATCCTCGAAACCGGGAAAACTGGCCGCACCGCTCGCAAAGCCTGAGTACTCGACCAACAGCGCCAGCTCCGACTCCAACTGGCCGATTTGCTGACGGACCAGCTCCAAGTGCAGCACAAACTGTGTGTTCCGCAAGTGCACCACAAACACAAATGGCTGAAAGGTGGCCCAAAACAGCAGAAGATTATGAGTGATATCCTGCAGAAAGGCAAACATGCCCAGTAGCACAATCTCCGTCAGTAAAATGCCATAAAATGAAATAAGGTACCGACGATGCTGTGTCATTAGTATTCCTACATTGCCCAAGGGTGGCCTTGGCGTTGTGATTGTGGCAAGTTCTGCATACAGTTTCCAGAAGCGCGCCTGGTGGGAACGTTGACACGTCGTCTCGACGTAGATGGTCAGCACGGCCAGTTCAGCAAATCCATACTTCAAGACATCGTTGAAGTAGCCAAAGGCATCGTTCGGGTGAAGGTAGTCATCGTCGCTGATCAGACACAGGAGTGCAACTCCACTGAAGCTCATTAGCAGGCAGCCACCCCAGAGACGCAATACTCCCGGGTTTTGTTCTAAACACACGTCACCCGACAACGGCAGACCGTGCAAACCGAGCAGCTGATAGAAGCGCAGATGATAATGTAGCACCTGGTCAACGCAGCAACTCATCGTTGTTTGACCACAACTACGAAACTCAGAGTCCAATCGATGATGCTATCGGACACCCTTAACGCAGTTAGCCATCCTGACCTCACGCTTCACTGCACACTCTGATGATGGGCAACGATTATGATAAGGACACTAACTTTATTGTAACACTGTAGGTATAGGTATAGGTATAGGTATAGGTATAGGTATAGGTATAGGTATAGGTATAGGTATAGGTATAGGTATAGGTATAGGTATAGGTATAGGTATAGGTATAGGTATAGGTATAGGTATAGGTATAGGTATAGGTATAGGTATAGGTATAGGTATAGGTATAGGTATAGGTATAGGTGCAGGTATATGTATATGTTATATGTATATAGGTATAAATAGAGCTATGGGTATAGCTTTAGATATTTCTATATACATATAATACATAGGAATAGCTACATGTAAAGGTATTACTTAAATTAATTTTCCATACCTTGGTAGATGGTTTTGTGACATCGCATAAAATCATCATTAGCGTTATAAGCCTAGTCGATATAACCACGTCTAACTCTCTGTTGGTGGGTCTGTCCGATTTTTGTATGTTTTATGAGAAAAACTCCCACAGCTCCCAAAGCTATCTAAATGAAACTTGGTATATTTTCGCCTTCGTCCACCTATGACATCGGAGATAATCATATATATATATAATATAATATACATATATAATAAAGCTGTCACCGAAATAATCGGAGTACTAAGATATTACCGACAGAGGAACTGAACTCATACGTTTTATCGTTTGGATTTGTATCTGGATATGGTATACAGATCAAATTATTATCTCTATAAATTCAAATATCACATACACTTTACTTTACTGTACTCAAATACATTTTTTCTGTATCCAACTTTTATATGTAATGTTTAACACCGTATAACTTCATAGCCTGTAACTGTGAACAGCTAAAATTTCACATGTGAACCTTTGCAATACACCAGGGTTAACATCAAAATATTTATAAAAAATAAAATAAATAATAGCACTTTAAACTTTAAACATAATTCCGAATCGAGATAAATACAAATATTTGCTAAACAACGTTGAGTGTATTTTTTGACTTTCAACTTTAATCAACTTATTTACATATATATATATAAAAAAAAAGAAAAACAAAACAAACAATAAATTAGCATTAAAATTAATGTTTTTGTCTACAGATAGGGTCCGGGATACTGATATCCACTGTTGGCCCCTCCCACGCCTTGCACATGCCCAGCATGGTAGCTGTTAGGGCCACTGTATGATGTGTCAGCCCTACTATATTTGCTACCCCATTCCACAGGGCCAGGACGATGCCGGCCAGATTGAGATAGTGCTGGAGCTGCGTATTCATCTACTTCTTCCTCGTATGGATCCGGTGCTGAATGCAGTTCGGGTGATGGCCTGAAATCGTATGAATAATGAGTATCCGGAGATGTCTCCTCAGGTGCTTCCAGCGTATAAGCAGGCGCTCGGGCGGACTTGATGTTGACGTATGATGGTGCCGCATAAGTGTAGTCCAGATCTGTGTCTAAAGGCTCTTCGACAGGCGCTGGCTCCGCATAGCTGCCGCCCAGGTACGATGAGGAGGAGGAAGAGGATTTATGGCGATGATAGCGTGTTGGTGGCCGATAGTTGTAACCCACTTCATTGTCATCGTCATCAGGCTGAAGATGCTGCTGGTGCTTGTTATAATGGAACTGCGGCCTGCTACTAATCACACGATACGTATCCACGTTATGGTCTGAAGGAGGCGAGTACTCGTAACTGTTAGGCCGTACTTTTTCCTCGATGATCGTGTAGGTGTTCACCTTCTTCTTGGTCGGTGGCGGTATTTTCTTCGCCGCATATGATTCGCTGAGATGCTCAGCGATCTCCTTGGCATGGTTCAGATAGTCCGCATGCTCGCTCATGTGCAGCGGCTTATCTAAATCGGACAATATAACACTCTCCAATAGCGGGCTGCTCTGCGGCTTTGGTGGGGCACGTGCCCGTGATCTTTGATGCGATGTTCCATGGTGGTGATAGTGATGGATGACCTTGTGCGGTGGCACCGGTTCCGCATCGATGGCAATGCTCGGCGCCTGATCCTTGGGCACATGCACCTTAATGTGCACGTACTCGTTGCCAAAAGCCGTCGCCGCCATCGGCAGCACTAATGCCAGCAGCAAACCTGGAATCACTTTCGGCATCTTCTGCTAAATACTTGGAGCTGTTGCTCTTGCTGTTGGTTTGTTGGCCTTTTGGGTCTGGTTCACTGCTCTCGCGCTGTTACTTTATGGCCGCGCGCATTGCCAATATTGATTTAAGCCGAAATCTTTCATTTGTCAAAATATATACCACCATCATCGGTGGCGACTGCGCAGCTCAAATGGTAAGATTCAAAACGATATCGACACGTCGCTCATTTTATACCCTAACTATTAATTCAAAATTGTTGCCCAAATGAACATATGAATATATAAACCAAATATGCGTCGCTGCTAACTTGACTGATTTGAATACACTGAAAACGCTCTGGATCATTTAAGTAACAAGTTAATATTTTTATTTGTTTCAATTTAAAGTAATTATTTCAAAAAATGTTGGAAGTATAATTTTCAATAAAACATATTCCTAATTAATAATTTGAAGACAAGTGATAAACCCGAATCGGATTACCATTTTGGTTCTCAATTTTAATCGGTTAATTTCGGTTGACGGATCCTGTTTAAATACTTCTCAAAGAATGTCGAAATTTGGGTCTACTTACTTCTCAATTTCAAAATGATCATTTAATTTACGTACACTTTTTTTTGTCTATTTACATTGAGAAGTGCATAAAAACACATAATAATAATATTAATATTGCAGAAAAATTATAGCTAATTTTTATAAAATAATCATGTCTCCAGACCATATTCTATTAACTGTTTGTGATTTTTAATATACAAAATAAATGTATAAATCTGATTATAGCTTGAAAGACTGAAATAATGAGAGTGCAGCGTAAACTTATGCATAAAAACACATGCAGACTCCTATGGAAAGGGTAGTGCGAGCAACTGTAAACTATCGATGTCAGCATGGAGCATTTTGTCGTAATCGTTTACCCCTTTCACCGTATCGATCTGTCTGCCTTAGCTTTACCAATGCGTACGGCGCGTCTCCCTCCCTCTAGCACTCCCATCGTTTGCGCGCATCTAGCGGTTGTTTGTATACGCTTGCATAGACTATTATGATTTTCAAACCAAATATGTAACGCTTTAGTGGACTGCATAGCAACCCGACGACGAGCTGGGTGAATACAGATGAGCTCCTATACGAAAAACATACATATGTGCTTATACAAAACTTACTATATAACTTTATGTTTTTCAGACCATATTTAATGTGGCTGACACAAATCGAACAATCTTCATATTGATAATTATATTTTCAATGTGTTCAAGGGTATACAATTATCAGCATAACGATGATGGTTGTTCTTTCTTGTTTGTGTTTTTTTCAGCGTTTGTTTTAAGCTTTTGTTTTCATTATTATTGAAATAAAATATGCCGCAGTCGACCGCATACACATTTTTGTAGCCGCCAGTAAAAAGAGGCAGAGAGGAACAGTCGCAGCAACAAAAACCGAAACCGAAACCAAAAACTGTTTGTGCTTTGCATTTCGTCAAACGAAAGTTCGTGATGAAAGCGTCTTTGAACTCAAATTTGATATAGAAAACTTTAGAAGTTTGAATCGGGTTGCGCTAGATGCTGGTTAGAGAAGACCTGTTTATGTCTGAGTTAGTTGCTGAACGTATCTTCTAACTAATATTACATAACAATAGATTTTATTATGATTATAATGAATAGGGCTTTCTGTGTTTCAATTACATTTTGACAAAACCATTTAACATTTAATTGTTATGCTAATGGCAAAATACGAATACTGGGAAAGTTGACAGCAACTTCATCGCCATCATCATCATTATGCCACCTCATTCAACACTCTCTACACACATACATAATTATATATGCTTGAATTTTTGGCAATTAATTAAAACATATTATGCGAATGGAGTAAATTTCAATATCAAATTAAATTAAATTCTGTTTGCTTAAAATAGGAACATTAATCAAAATACATTAATTATTATTTCATTTGATGTATTTATTAAAAGATATATTATTAAATTTATGCAAATATGAGAGACAATTTTGAACTATAATAAAATCTTTTTCACTTTTCGCTCTTAATAGTTAATTTTCCTATAATTTAGCATTGTTTAGATCGAGCTTACATTTTACACTCTCTTCCAATTCTTTTTGCGTAGTTATGTCTCTGTACGTCAAATATGCAAATGTGACCGTGTTCCAGAACTCCAAATCCTTGTCCAACTGAGTTTTGCCTAACGTCATCCTAGTCCCTTTATTTTTTGGGCTCATAAAGGGCTTCTGTTGTGGTACTGGGGCATTTAAGTCATGGTTGCGCAGAACATTGCGCACAGTTCCCACACATCACTTTTTCCCCATTTCTTACTGCACCTGTTGAGTCAGTTTTGGAGCCGATAGCTTTGGATTTTCCCTTATTTTCCTGATGATCCTCTGCTCCTCATGTTCCGTGAAAATCTTGTTTGGTGCGTCTCTGCCCTTGTTTTCTATCCGATTTTCGTCCACGAAGCGCCGAATGATGTTGTGCACAGATTGACCATTTTAGCTATTTTTCGATGTGAACATCCAATTTTGAAGTGTTCCAGGATGAGTTTCCGTTGATCAATGGTAGTACGTTTGCCCATACTCCTTGTTGGCTTGTTGCACTCGAGATGCAGGATATAACTAAACTAACTACGAAAACTTGGTCTATTTACAGTGACTCTCATAGGCTTTTGAACGGTGTCTAGCAAAAAATTTAAAGTGCTATAAAATTTAAACAAGGAAACAAATTCAAAATGTTTAAGTGCCAATTTGTTTAATGTTATATCACATTTGAAAAACAAACTTTAGTTTTTATTAAAATATTAATTAATTAATTAAAATTAGTCAAAAACTGAAAACATAACCAAAATTCATGTCTCAAACCTTTTGAACAGTCTTAAGAAAAGTTACATTTTTTGGCGTATAAAAGCTTAAATAAGGATGTTAATACTTAGTATGATATCCTTTAGCCTTAACAACTTCGTTTAATCTATTTTTCATGGAAGATACCAGCTTCCGGGTAGTTTCTGGGCTGATCTTGCTCCACTCCTCCAGCAGAGCAGTTTTGAGATACTGTTTGCTGGATATGTTGTGATTCTGGATGTTAATTTTCAGCATAGCCCATAAATTTTCAATAACATTTAAATCTGGAGACTGGGCCGATGGAATTATCACGTGGGGGCAGTTCCAGATAAGCCAGGACTGTACTATTCCGGACTTATGCTTGCGGTCTTTGTCCTGGTAGATCCGAAAAGTGCGTCGGATTCGAGATTCTCGGCACTTTGGAGTAAATTTTCCTTTAGCATATCGAAGTATACATTCCTGTCCATTGTTGTTTCAATAATCACAAAATTTCCCCCACCGGCTCCCGAAATACATGCCCATACCATTACACTTCCTCCGCCGTGCTTGACTGTTGCCTTTGTGATTGGGATTCAGCTCAGTGTTAGACTGTCGCCACACATAAATCCATCCGTCCTGGCAAAAAATGTTGAATTTGTACTCATATTCAAATATGACTGTGTTCCAGAACTCCAAATCCTTATCCAAGTGGATTTTGACGAACGTCATCTCAGACCCTATATTTTCTGCGCTTGTAAATTTCGTTTTCCGTGGTACTCGGGCATCAAAGTCATGGTTGCGCAGAACTTGGAGCACAGTTTCCACACTGAACTTTTTCCTTATTTCATCCTGCACCTATTAAGTCAGTTTTTGAGCCGATAGCTTCAGATTTCCCCTTGAAATCTTGATGATCCTCGGCTCGTCCTGCTCGGTGAAAATCGGGTTTGGTGCCATTCCGCCCTCGCCCTCCATCCAATTTTCGTCCACGAAACTCCAAATGATGCAGAATACAGTTGAGGTGTTTAGATTGACCAATTCAGCTATTTGGCGATGTGAATATCCATTGTTGAAGTGTTCCAGGATGAGTTTCCGTTGTTCAATGGTAGTCCGTTTGCCCATTGTCCTTGTAGGCTTGTTCCACTCGAGATGCAGAATATAACTAAACTGACCATGAAGGATTGGTCTATGCTTACCGAAAATATTCAACTTTAGGCAGAAAACCCGGGTTTTCTGCCACCTAACTGTCCATAAAGTAACTGTTCAAAAGGTCTTGAGACCATAAATTGCGGTACTTTTTTACATAACCCGACCTAACGGGTGGGAAAATCCCAGTTTATTAGGGTCACATATTCATTTTGGTGGTTCATATATCTACCTGCCATGGGTCTTTGGAATTTTTGAAAAATGTTACATAATTAGTTTATGGCAGGCAATTGAAATTTTTTCTAGACACCGTTCAAAAGCCTATGAGAGTCACTGTATATCGAAAATATTCAACTTTAGGTAAAAATCCGGGTTTTATGGCACCCAATTGTCCATAATGTAACTGTTCCAAATAACCTTCGACCATAGAAAGCGGTACATTTTTACATAACCCAACCTAGCGGGTGGAAAACCCACAGTTTATTATGGTTGTATATTCATTTGATGTACCTGCCATGGGTCTTTGGAATTTTTGAAAAATAAGGAATAATGAGTTTAAGGCAGTCAATAACAATTTTTGCTAGACACCGTTACAAATGAGCTTCGAGACATTGTACATTATTATATATGCTTGAGTTTTTGGAAATGAATTATAAAATATTATGCGAACACACTAAATTCCAATATCAAATTAAATTAAATTCTGTTTGTTTTAAATAGGAAAATTAATCAAAATACATATATTATTATTTCTTTTGTGGTATGCATTTATTAAAATATAAATGATTAAGTTTATGCAAATATGAGAGACAATTTCGAACTATAATAAGATCTTTTTCACTTTTCGTTCTGAATAGTTAATTTTCCTATTTTTTTTTTAGCATTGTTTAGATTAAGTTTACATTTTACACTCTCTTCCAATTCTTTTTGCGTAGTTATGTCTCTGATCGTCAAATATGCAAATATGACCGTGTTCCAGAACTCCAAATCCCTGGCCAACTGGGTTTTGCCTAACGTCATCCTAGCCTCATTATTTTTTGAGCTTATAAAGTGCTTCTGTTGTGGTACTCGGGCATTAAAGTCATGGTTGCGCAGAACATTGCGCACAGTTCCCACACATCACTTTTTCCCCATTTCTTACTGCACCTGTTGAGTCAGTTTTGGAGCCGATAGCCTTGGATTTGGAATTTTTGAAAAATAATGAATAATTAGTTTATGGCAGGCAATTAAAATTTTTGCTAGACACCGGTCGAAATGAGCTTTGAGACACTGTAGGTATCAAAGTCAGTAACGAAATTCCAGAAGAGAGACAAGTAGACTATTAGAAATCTGCGACAAAAACATGTTTTCAAGAAAAGAGCAGCACATAACTTTATTATTAATCATGGTCAGTCGTTTAAGTTATGAATGTATGTATAACGGCATATTACGTCTACATACAGTAGAAGTGCTGAATAGAAAACAAAGACGAAACAAGAGTCATTCAATATTATTTGAATTTTAGAAAAAGGCATATGTATGTTTTGCATAAATAAGTAAGAAACAAAAGAAGTCAGATGCTTATTTTATTTATTTACTTATTTACTACCCGATAAAAATAAATCAAGAAGGAACATTCATCTGCAGCATACCGGAAATTACATATCTTTTCGCATATATTGAAATATAATTATTCATTTAAAAAACCGTCTGATTTTTATAACAAAATAATGTTCTTATGATCAATTATCGAAAAGCGACTCTCAGCTACTGGACACATGATTTCAACATTTCATACATCTGGCAGCACTAGCAACAGCTGAGCTGCGGCACTTTTGCGCGCTTGTTTTTGTTGTCCTGACATAACGCCAAATATAACCCATAATATTGGTCACTTATGAATTAAACTGCGGCTGAAATGCTAACGACAACAACGAGATGCCTGCAACGTGGCCTCACCATGGGGCAGAGACCGCTCCGCCTGCTGCTGCGTCGCCAGATACGTAGCTCGTCAGCGCTGCAGGCCAGAGTTTTCGTCGACTTTGAGAATCAATTCGCGCACAACATCCTGTCCACATCCCTGAAGCCGTATCAGATTGTGCGCACCAGCGATAGCCAAAAATCAGCTAATGCATCCTATGCAGCCACACCTCACCGTGTGCTGGAGCCGGCACATAATGCCACACCGGATGAAATGTACGCGGATTTGCTGTCGCTGGTCGGGCACTGCGCCCTTCTGGACACACAGATCAGCGAGAAGCGATTCACTGATTTTATACGCGCCTACTGCGAGCAGCTGCACAAGCTGAGTGACGACCAGCTGCTTGGCACACTGCGCTGTCTGCAACAGCTGCCGACGCCGGAATCCACGAAGGTGGCCAACTACATGGATTTGTGGAATACACTGGACATTGAGTGCTGTCGCCGTATCGAGCACTGGCCCACCGCACAGCTGCTGCTGATAAGCGATGCGTGGTACCAGCTGGGTCTGGCGCGCATTGGCGAATTTGTGTGGCAGGCGCTGCGCAAGCTTGGACGCAAAGTGCGAAAGCTGCCGCCGGAACAGCTGGTACAGTCAATGTTCCTGTGCAACCTGCTGCGTCGGCCCATCTTCGAGATGTTCGACTTTGAGCAGAATCTGGCACAGTGCGTACAGCAAATGACACTCCAAGAGCTGGGCGTAATGGCAATGGGTTTCTTCAAGACACAGACGCCCATACGCAATCCCCAGCTGCTCGAGCAGCTCTACACGCGCCTGGAGGCGGAACTGGACAACGTTGAGGATATCACACTGGTCGCCATGCTCAAAGTATTGCGCTACAGCAGCAAACTGCCACAGGTGCCGGCACTAAATCAATTACTTGTCAAGCTGGAATCGCAGGTGGAGCGCGTCTCGCTGCTGAGCTGCCTACACATGGCGCTGCTTGGCAGCGATCTACAAACCTGTAACGATAACCTCGTGGAACGCATTCTATTGCGCTTTGAGCGCGATTTGAATGCGACCAGACTGAAGGATCTGGAGCGCATCTGTCTGGTCATTGCGCTGTTCAATCTGAATACCGCCAGCGGTGTTGAACGACGCCTTTGCCAGCGTCTGCCGGACATGCTGCGCGACCGCATCGATGAGATTCTGCGCTATCCTCGTTGCTACAGCAATTGCCTACAGTTTCTCACCATGCGCGGCATTTATGATATTGAACTGCTGGGCGTCGCCCTAGAGCCGCGATTCCTGAGTTATATCTACCCCAACGGCAAACTGCCCGGCCGTGACTATTTCCACCTGGACAGCTTTGCCCAGCTTTTGGGCTCCGAATATGCGGGGCCATTGCTCTCCGAGCGACAGCGTCAGCAGATGGGCAAACTATATACGCAATATATACCAGAGCGAAAGGAGGGACGTTTTAAGCTCACCAGCACGGATCGCATTCTCGTTGAGGTCCGTGATGCGGTGAGTAGTCTGCTGCGCATCACAGTCCCCATGAAGCATATACTGCCCCACTACGATCGTTGCGATCTGGTTATCTGCTATGATCGACAGCAGCGACGCCCTTTGTCCTTCAATGCCAGCGGCTGTCCGGAAGATTACAGTGGCACCTTGCTGACGCGCCAGCATCTGCTCGGCAGCAAGGAGGCGCCCCACGTGGACACACTGATCATTGTGGTCGCCGGCTGGAATAATGTTATACGCGACAGCGAACGCCACACGGGACAGTTTGCCATGAAGTTAAAGCAACTGCAACAGATGGGACACAAGCCAATTGTGGTGAGTAGCTGATTAGGTATCCTTAGGATATTAAACAAATGTAGTAGCACAAGTCTCTGTGGAAACATAAAATTGTAAATCAAATCGTTTTGGCGACAACAATTTGAACAACTTAAAATTCTCTGCTTTATTCAAATATGTGTAATTTTCAAGCTTGCTTGAAATCATTTTTATTGCCATATAAAATAAAAAAATGGAATTGTATTGAAAACCTAAATGCTTAACTAATTCCAATTTTTTTTGTGTACATTACACAGATCTATTGGAACGAATGGCGCGAACTGGAAACATCTGCAGACCGACAAGACTTCCTGAAGAGACGTTTTCGCCAGGCGGCCAATATCTAAAAGGAGCAGCATCTGATTCGGGCGAGCAGCTTCACAATAACCACAATACTACACATTATGATTGTAATATAATAGTAAAAGTAATAGTAATTGTAGTCGTAATTCTAATAATAATGATAACAAGAGCAAGAGCTGTTCGAAAATAATTATATCGGTTATCGGTAATGACCGCCCGCGGTCACGCCCACGCCTTCCACAACTGTCACAGGTTACATTGCACCATGGAGAGCTTTTTTGGTATACTCGTAGACTACAAACAGGGTGGCCGTGGCTGGGATGGTACGCAGCACAGATGGTAACAGTCCACGGTATAGAGCAAGGACGCCTTCGCGTCTCACAATATCCGCACCGACCTGCAACATACCCTCATTGAGGTTCTTCACCTGTATGCGACTCTTAATGACATCCGCCGGGAATGTTGATGTCCACAGACAAACGCCACCAATTGCACCAGCGACCATTGTGCGAAGCGGCCCAATTTCATCCTTCGTCTGATCCTTGCTATCGAAAGTAATTAATTAGTTTGTAGTACAACTGTCAATCAACTTTTCACTTTTCTTGTATACTCTACAATTCACTTACCGACGGAGCAGTTCACGAGCGCCTTCGTAGCTGCCAAAGAAGAAGAAGTAGCCGGGCATCTCGCGTATGAAAGTGGAGCTCAGGCTATTATTAATACCGGTAGGATATGTGTATATCCTATTTGCAACTTTGGAATATATAATTATATATATTCACAAAGAATAAGTGGTATTCCAACGATAGTTGTTGTGATTGTGGTAAATAGATATTCGTAATAGATATCCAAAAAGACTTTTCTCAAGTCACATAAATAAATGTCAGTCAGAAGAACACTTTCGATCCAAATCATGAATTCTTAATCAATATTGAAGAGCTCTGTATTCGTATAGGAAATTATCTCTGTGATATCTGATAAGACTAAGAAACCGCAGAAACTATGCACGATTCAGTTAATGTGTGTGTCCAAAATAAATACATAGCGAGTGAAAAGTAATTAAAAATACAATTTGTGTTTTTGATTTGTGTTTGGTATTTGTTCTTGAGTTTTTCTTAGTGCTGACTAGAGCAGATTTTATTCGACTAGTGAGTTTTGCTTTTGATGTCATTCGGATTAAGTTTTGTAGTGGTTTGTATTCGTTTGCTGTTGCTTTCGATTCGATTTACCTATGAATTTTCTGTACTCACTAATTTTCTTTCAAAATTAGCACAATCCGAAAATTTCAATTTCTTCATACAATTTCATTTTAGATATGGCTGAAGTTTCACGAGATTTTCAGTGTAAATTATGTTCAAAAGTTCTAGAATCGCGTGAAGCATTGCAATGCCACTCGAAGGAGGTGCACAGCCGCAACTCAACTGTGGTGAGTTGTCCGCTATGCCAGAAACTCTTCCAGAATCGCAACAACCTGAAGCTTCACATGCTCACGCATTCGGGGGTCAGGCCCTTTAAGTAAGTGCTTCCAAATCCAAATCCAATTAAAATCCCAATAAAAATCCCATTTCACAAATCAATACACATTTCGAATCATTAAACATCATGACGCATTTTGTAGGTGTGCGGAACCGGAGTGCAATGCTACCTTTACCACAAAGCACTGGCTGCAATTCCATTACAAGAAGATCCACAAGTACACCCAGGAGCAGATGCCAAAGATTGAGCGCAGCGTTCCCTACACGTTCGAAGCCTACTCGGGGGGCATGAAGTTTGACTTTTTGGGGAAGCCAGTGGGTCAGGCGCAGAAAGAGTCAACCACGGCGCATGCCACTCAGCAGCAACAGCAACAAACACAACAATAACAACAACAACAACAACAACAGCAACAAAAACCACAAGAACTACAACAAATTACATATCTTTTTGCAAATATTGAAATATAATTATTCATTTAAAAAACCGTCTGATTTTTACAAAAAAATAATGTTCTTATGATCAATTATCGAAAAGCGACTCTCAGCCTCTGGACACTGGGCTTTCGACATTTCATACATCTGGCAGCACTAGCAACAGCTGAGCTGCGGCACTTTTGCGCGCCTGTTTTTGTTGTCCTGACATATAATCCATTGTATTGGTCACATATGAATTAAACTGCGACAACAACGTGATGCCTGCAACGTGGCCTCACCATGGGGCAGAGACCGCTGCGCCTGCTGCTGCGTCGCCAGAGTGTTCGTCGACTTTGAGAATCAATTCGCGCACAACATACTCTCCACATCCTTGAAGCCGTATTAGATTGTGCGCAACAGCTATTTCCAAAAATCAGCTAATGCAGCCACACCTCACCGTGTGCTGGAGCTGGGACATAATGCCACACCGGATTAATTGTACGCGGATTTGCTGTCGCAGGTCGGGCA
Source organism: Drosophila mimica (assembly GCA_037043585.1). Classification (NCBI taxonomy): domain Eukaryota; kingdom Metazoa; phylum Arthropoda; class Insecta; order Diptera; family Drosophilidae; genus Drosophila; species Drosophila mimica. The sequence continues at coordinate 124,232 of JBAMBE010000312.1, read as the reverse complement.
CTGCGCCCTTCTGGACACAGATCAGCGAACAGCGATTCACTGATTTTATACGCGCCTACTGCGAGCAGCTGCACAAACTGAGTGACGACCAGCTGCTTGGCACACTGGGTGGTCAAGTTCATGGATTTGTGGAATACACTGGACATTGAGTGCTATCGCCGTATCGAGCACTGGCCCACCTCACAGCTGCTGCTGATAAGCGATGCGTGGTACCAGCTGGGTCTGGCGCGCATTGGCGAATTTGTGTGGCAGGCGCTGCGCAAGCTTGGACGCAAAGTGCGAAAGCTGCCGCCGGAACAGCTGGTACAGTCAATGTTCCTGTGCAACCTGCTGCGTCGGCCCATCTTCGAGATGTTCGACTTTGAGCAGAATCTGGCACAGTGTGTACAGCAAATGACACTCCAAGAGCTGGGCGTAATGGCAATGGGTTTCTTCAAGACACAGACGCCCATACGCAATCCCCAGCTGCTCGAGCAGCTCTACACGCGCCTGGAGGCGGAACTGGACAACGTTGAGGATATCACACTGGTCGCCATGCTCAAAGTATTGCGCTACAGCAGCAAACTGCCACAGGTGCCGGCACTAAATCAATTACTTGTCAAGCTGGAATCGCAGGTGGAGCGCGTCTCGCTGCTGAGCTGCCTACACATGGCGCTGCTTGGCAGCGATCTGCAGACCTGTAACGATAACCTCGTGGAACGCATTCTATTGCACTTTTAGCGCGATTTGAATGCGACCAGACTGAAGGATTTGGAGCGCATCTGTCTGGTCATTGGGCTGTTCAATCTGAATACCGCCAGCGGTGTTCAAAGACGCCTTTGCCAGCGTCTACCGGACATGCGCGACCGCATCGATGAGATTCTGCGCTATCCTCGTTGCTACAGCAATTGCCTACAGTTTCTCACCATGCGCGGCATTTATGATATTGAACTGCTGGGCGTCGCCCTAGAGCTGCGATTCCTGAGTTATATCTACTCCAACGGCAAACTGCCCGGCCGTGACTATTTCCACCTGGACAGCTTTGCCCAGCTTTTGGGCTCCGAATATGCGGGGCCATTGCTCTCCGAGCGACAGCGTCAGCAGATGGGCAAACTATATACGCAATATATACCAGAGCGAAAGGAGGGACGTTTTAAGCTCACCAGCACGGATCGCATTCTCGTTGAGGTCCGTGATGCGGTGAGTAGTCTGCTGCGCATCACAGTCCCCATGAAGCATATACTGCCCCACTACGATCGTTGCGATCTGGTTATCTGCTATGATCGACAGCAGCGACGCCCTTTGTCCTTCAATGCCAGCGGCTGTCCGGAAGATTACAGTGGCACCTTGCTGACGCGCCAGCATCTGCTCGGCAGCAAGGAGGCGCCCCACGTGGACACACTGATCATTGTGGTCGCCGGCTGGAATAATGTTATACGCGACAGCGAACGCCACACGGGACAGTTTGCCATGAAGTTAAAGCAACTGCAACAGATGGGACACAAGCCAATTGTGGTGAGTAGCTGATTAGGTATCCTTAGGATATTAAACAAATGTAGTAGTACAAGTCTCTGTGGAAACATAAAATTGTAAATCAAATCGTTTTGGCGACAACAATTTGAACAACTTAAAATTCTCTGCTTTATTCAAATATGTGTAATTTTCAAGCTTGCTTGAAATCATTTTTATTGCCATATAAAATAAAAGAAGGAAATTGTATTGAAAACCTAAATGCTTAACTAATTCCAATTTTTTTTGTGTACATTACACAGATCTATTGGAAAGAATGGCGCGAACTGGAAACATCTGCAGACCGACAAGACTTCCTGAAGAGACGTTTTCGCCAGGCGGCCAATATCTAAAAGGAGCAGCATCTGATTCGGGCGAGCAGCTTCACAATAACCACAATACTACACATTATGATTGTAATATAATAGTAAAAGTAATAGTAATTGTAGTCGTAATTCTAATAATAATGATAACAAGAGCAAGAGCTGTTCGAAAATAATTATATCGGTTATCGGTAATGACCGCCCGCGGTCACGCCCACGCCTTCCACAACTGTCACAGGTTACATTGCACCATGGAGAGCTTTTTTGGTATACTCGTAGACTACAAACAGGGTGGCCGTGGCTGGGATGGTACGCAGCACAGATGGTAACAGTCCACGGTATAGAGCAAGGACGCCTTCGCGTCTCACAATATCCGCACCGACCTGCAACATACCCTCATTGAGGTTCTTCACCTGTATGCGACTCTTAATGACATCCGCCGGGAATGTTGATGTCCACAGACAAACGCCACCAATTGCACCAGCGACCATTGTGCGAAGCGGCCCAATTTCATCCTTCGTCTGATCCTTGCTATCGAAAGTAATTAATTAGTTTGTAGTACAACTGTCAATCAACTTTTCACTTTTCTTGTATACTCTACAATTCACTTACCGACGGAGCAGTTCACGAGCGCCTTCGTAGCTGCCAAAGAAGAAGAAGTAGCCGGGCATCTCGCGTATGAAAGTGGAGCTCAGGCCGCGATAAAAGCCGCGTATACCTGCAACACGGACGGCGAGTGAGACAGACAAAGACAGAAAGTGTGTGTGAAAAAAGAAGGCACAAAATGATTTAGAGCAAGAGGTCATTCGTTTTATATTTTAATTAATTAATTTATATTTTGTTTTTCAAATGTAATATAACATTAAACAAATTGGCATTTAAACATTTTGAATTTGTTTCCTTGTTTAAACTTTATTGCACTTTAAATTTGTTGCTAGGCACTGGGCCAAACCCTAAGTGAGCCACTGTATGTTAGGTCATGACGATGCGTGGAAAATAACAGTAAGCCGCACGTGCTACTGGCTCTATTTATAGATTTTCCTGAGCGCTTAGCTCTTCTCCGCTGCTTATCTGAAGCTGACGCGGCAGTTGCCAATGAAAGCGAATAAAACAATAACAACAACATTCTTTTCTCAATGTAAGTGCGCGCGTGAGGCCGTTACAACTGCATCACAGCAATAACATAGATTGGGATTTTGTGAAAACCTTCTGAGAATCAATCAAGAAGAGCTTGTGTAAAATTTCCACTTGAATGATAACGAGAATCATAAAATTCTTACTACTTATATTATTCATACAACGTGCCTCCGACTACTTAACGCTTCATTCTTCATTCATTGATAACTCGCACAAATTGTGATCACACAGACATATATAACAACAAATTGAATGAACTGCGTACATATCTCAGAGAGGGGAGTACACGTTAATAATTAATAATAAAATTATTATATACTGATTAAAGTATCTATCATAATTATACGATTATTATTTAGTTACTATCATTTTAATTTATATATAAGAATTCTAATCTTAATGCTTGTCTCATCGAAGATTACGTACTATATTTAAAATGTTTTGAACAAGAATGCACTAAATGCGACTCCTTGTTTCTGTTGCACACATTTGCCCAATTTCCCCTTTTAAAATTGGTATAAGCCGTTTGATTCAAAACATTTGGCGCTAGGTGGCAACGTCGAAAGTAGGCAGCTGGTAAACACGCTGATTATTTTTGTACAGCTTATTAGCAGACCTCGAGTTTAATTTTGAATTATGGGGTAACGGAGAAATATAACAACAGCGAGATATGCACATAATCTTATCAAATGGGGAAAATACAAAAAACAAACACAAAATGAAAAAATAAAAAACCCAATAGAGATTGACAACTTACCTTCGGTACGCCAAATGTAGCGTGTAAGGGTCCATGGCGTGCGTAGATCAGCCGCTTGGCTCGGTTCCACAAAGTTCTTCATCTCGCGTAGGGCCTGCAGCTTGCACTTAATCAGTTCGGTGGGGCAGAGAGTGAGCGTAGAGAAGAAGGCGGCCAATGAACCGGCGCATGCGTTCTGTGTGATTGTCAGTTCGCTGGCCAGTTCTTTGCCCACCAAATAGGAGACAAACTTTTGGCAGCCGCCGTAGGCGGCAAAGAGTACAGAATTTTCGGCAACATTTGCAACGACAGCCGGCACCGATCCGGCATAAAGTCCATTCATAACACCATCCCTTCGATATGTGTTTATGAAGCAGTCAAACATACCCTTGTACTTATCGGGAAATGTTTGCAGCTTCACCTTGACCGTATCCAATGGTTGCGAGACATAAACTTGAGCGGCGCCGCCTGCGCAAAATTTCGGGCGGAATTCAATAGTTGAATAGAAGTTGGTTATCATTGTGCTGGGACTACTCTGGACTTACCCAACGAGCCTGCTGTAAAGTCAATAAGTCCTGCAACAAAGTTGACGTTATTGCCGGTATCGCCTCCATGCATGTCTAAATGCAAAATGAATGTTAAAACACTGCCCACAATCGGCAAGAGTTTGTCACGAAAGCTGCGACCCGCTGCTAAAATATTTCGAAAACTCGGCAGAGTGAATTGCGATTTGTTCTCTTTACTATCGCTGAGACGTTTCTCTTCATCGCTTACTGCTCTCTTGTATGCTTCGGCTATTGCCGCTGGCGTCAGCATCAGTATGTCGCTGCCCACTTTGCTGACACCGATTTCGGGTGGTGGCCGCGACGGTGCCGGCAACGTCTGCGCCTCACTAGTAGCAGATGGCGAAATCTGGACGGGGTTGCTCGCATTGGATAACGCTGACGCTGATAACGCCGCCGTTGCTCTCTTGGAATCATTGTCGCTGTGTGCTCTTTGCGGCGGCGACGGCGCCTTCAACAAAGTCGCTGCTACTATCTCCACAGGCGTCGGCGTCATATATACTATGTACTTGCTGTGCTCCCAACGATTGTGATTGTTGCTATTTCATTCATAGATTGGCTATTGCGTCATGGTAGCTCAGTATCGCACTCTCTTAAATGTTTGCTTGCTATCGCTAATGCTGCCAGATTGCGAACAATCGCTCTGGCAGATCGCAATTGAAATCGCTTTTGAATATGACTCTTAACGCTCTGACAGTCTAACGGTCTAATTTGCTCGTTGATATAATTTCAGTTCAGTAAAGATATCTGCTTATCCGGCCTCTTGCTTTGACGTTAACTCTTTATTGCATGCGAAAAATAACTTGTGCATTTTGTTTAACAAGAATTTCGAAACTAATGCCAAGGCACATTTGTTCCATTTAGTTAAATGTATGTGTGATACAATATATATATATACAGTGGCTTACAGCCAAAATCGCCCAGTGTCTAGCATAAATTTCAAATGCCTGCCATAAACTCATTATACATTATTTTTCAAAAATTCCAAAGACCCATGGCAGGTACATTTATTGACCGCCAAAATTAATATATGACCCTAATAAACTGTGGTTTTTCCACCTGCTAGGTAGGGTTACGTAAAAAAGTACCTCTTTTTAGGTCAGCAGCTTATTTCGCCCAGTTACATTATGGACACCTGGGTGCCATAAAACTCGAATTTTTGACCTAAAGTTGAATATTTTCGATATAAATAGACCAATCATTCGTAGTCAGTTCAGTTATATCCTGTATCTCGAGTACAACACGCAACCAACGACTATGGGCAAACGGACTACCATTGATCAACGGCAACTCATCCTGGAACACTTCAAAATAGGATATTCACATCGCCAAATAGCTGAAATGGTCAATCTAAGTAAATCAACTGTATGCTACATCATTCGGCGCTTCGTCCATGAAAATCGGATAGACAACAAGGGCAGAAACGCACCAAACAAGATTTTCACCGAACATGAGGAGCGGAGGATCATCAGGAAAATAAGAGAAAACCCAAAGCTATCGGCCCCACAACTGACTCAACAGGTCCAGGATGAAATGGGGAAAAAGTGCTGTGTGGGAACTGTGCGCAATGTTCTGCGCAACCATGACTTAAATGCCCCAGTACCACAACAGAAGCCCTTTATGAGCCCAAAAAATAAAGGGACTAGGATGACGTTAGGCAAAACTCAGTTGGACAAGGATTTGGAGTTCTGGAACACGGTCACATTTGCATATTTGACGTACAGAGACATAACTACGCAAAAAGAATTGGAAGAGAGTGTAAAATGTAAACTTGATCTAAACAATGCTAAATTATAGGAAAATTAACAATTAAGAGCGAAAAGTGAAAAAGATCTTATTATAGTTCGAAATTGTCTCTCATATTTGCATAAACTTAATAATTTATATTTTAATAAATGCATACAACAAAACAAATAATAATAGATGTTTTTTGATTAATTTTCCTATTTAAAACAAACAGAATTTAATTTAAATTGATATTGAAATTTAGTGTATTCGCATAATATTTTTTAATTAATTTCCAAAAACTCAAGCATATATAATTATGTACAGTGTCTAGAAACTCATTTGGAAAGTGTCTAGCTAAAATTTGTATTGCCTGCGATAAACTCATTATTCATTATTTTTCAAAAATTTAAATAAAGACCGATTGCATGTATATTTAACCACCAAAATAAATATACGACCCTAACAAACTGGGGTTTTCCCACCCGCTAGATCGGGTTATGCAAAAAAGTACCGCTTTCTAAAGGTTATTTGGAACAGTTACATTATGGACAACTAGGTGCCATAAAACCCGGATTTTTTACCTGATGTTGAATATTTTCGGTATAAATAGACCAATCCTTCGAAGTCACTTTAGTTTTTTCCTGCATTTCGGGTGCAACAAGCCAACAAGGACTATGGGCAAACGGACTACCATTGATCAACAGAAAATCATCCTGGAACACTTAAAAATCTGATATTTTTTTATCGCCAATTGGCTAAAATGGTCAATCTAAACACCTCAACTGTATTTTACATCATTTGGAGTTTCGTCGACGTAAATTGGATGGAGGGCAACGGCGGAATAGCACCAAACAAGATTTTCACCGAAGTGGACAAGTGGAGGATCTTCAGGAAAATAAGGGTAAATCTTAAGCGATCGGCTCAAAAACTGACTCAATAGGTGCAGGATGAAATAAGGAAAAACTTCAGTGTGGAAACTGTGCTCCAGGTTTTGCACAACTATGACTTGAAGGACCAGAAGTACCAGGGAAAAAGCAATTTATAGCAATTTGGAAAATAAAATACAGAATCGTAACATCATAACATCCAGCAAACAGGATCTCAAAAATGCTCTGCTTGAGTAGTGGAGCAAGATCAGCCCAGAAAGGCTAAAGGATATCATACTAAGTATTAACATCCTTATTTAAGCTTTTATACGCCAAATATGTAAGTTTTTTAAGACTTGTCGAACTAAGCTACGATATGTATTTTAGATATGTTTTTAGTTCTTGCCTAATTTTAATTAATTAATAAATATTTTAATAAAAACTAAAGATTCTTTTTGAAATGTAATATAACGCTAAACAAAATGGCATTTAAGCATTTTGCGTTTTTTTCCATGTTTAAACTTTAAATTTTTAGCTTCACACTGGTCGAAATGAGCTTGTGGACACTATATATATATATATTTATATTTAAATATAAATACATATTTTTAACGAGGACTTATCAGGCTTGAAAACTAAATGGCAATGTTCATTTTATTCTTTTCAAACAATTGCGAAAGTTATTTTCGATGTAGGTCTGTATTTGCTTAGATTTAAATTAAATTTCAAACTGCTATCAATGGCGAAATGAAACTTGTGCTAAACATATACATATATGTATATATTTTTTCATTCAAATAATTTTCATTTTATTAATAATCGATCATTTATTACACCATATGTAAATATAATTTTATCAGCGTTTTCAATGTGCTTTCTGGCGATTTTGCACATCAGCACTATTTACGTTTGTTAAATATCATCCCGCACACTATTATTATCATTGGGATGCACATACATACATGTATGTATGTATGTATGTATATGTGTGTTTTTGTATATATATCGCGTGTGTGTTATTTTTCTCTGACTTTTTGTTTTGATTTGTTTATCTTTATCTTTATCTTTATAATTTAATAATTTACATGAAATTATATGTATTTACCTTTACAATTCATTTATTTTCTATATGTATCTGTTAATGCATGCATATGTTATATATGTATATGTATATCTGTATGTATATACACACATACACATGAACATAGGAATGTATCTGTGTTGCACGTTTACATATACACATGTACGTATGTACGTAATGTATATAGCGACATATATATATATATATGTATATATGTCATGCGATTACCAAATCTTGCATTTCTCAAAAGGCATAAAACACCAGCCCCAAACATGTATTCAAATGAAAAAAGGTCTAAGTGTTAAAGTCGTTTGAGCTAGTTTCCTGATCCGTCGACATATTCTTTATGTATGTGTATTATTACATTAATGTAGGTATGGGTGTTTTTGTGTGTTCCTCAGTTATTATAATGAGTGTTTTAGCTAGCAATAATATAACTTGGTAATCATTATATGTTCATTGGTATTTTTATTATTTCTTCTCTTTTCTTTATCGCTGAGTTTGTAATGGCCTTTTGCCTCTGGGTGTTTTTTTTATTTTCTTTTTTTTTTAATTGTTTTTATTGTAATGGCCTTTCACTCAACTTTTGCTCAACACTTTGTACTGGTTTATAATTTATGACTTCTTGGTTTTTTCTCCCGGTGTAAAAATAGCAATGTATGTATTTTTTTTGTTTAGTTTATCCAGCATTTATACAATCTCTATTTATACAAACTCAGCGGCAAATTGTTAAAAATTATACATTTATAGTTATATTTATATATTTTTATTTCCATTTTTTGTTATTCCATCTATATGTAATATTTAAATTTTGTCTTTTTTACATGTACATCTATACATATTATTATTGTTACGGAATCATACATATATATTAATATATGTGTGAATGTATATATAAATGTTGTTTGCCAGCTGCAGTGAAAAAAATAACAATTTACACCTAAACATATTGGCACACATTATGGTTGTTGTAGTTTTATTTTTTCGCTTTTTGCTTTATTTTTTTTTCATATGCGTGCTTATAAATTTTCACATATAATTCAAGTAGTAGTTAAGAAGCTAAACGTAATGACATCTTAATTGTTTTTCTTTATAGCTTATAATAAATTATTTGTGGTATGTTAGTAGAATTACATGCGAAGAAAACCGAGGAACCAAAAATTGTTACGTTTGAAACATACATTTGAAATTTAACTATTTATATATACATATATATACATATATTATATATGTATATATATAATATGTATATATGAAATCAAGGATTCGCGGATAGTAATCGTGCTTAAGCTGCTTGCCAGGCGATTTTTGTACGAGGAGCGCGTGTTAATAAAACAATATCTGATTTTTGAATTGCACATATTTAGTCCCGGTTCCCTACGGGTCCTCCCCCTTCCAAGTCGCATCATCTGGCAGGTGGCAATCAATTATTCAAATAAAATTCCAAGAAAGGAAAAGAAGAAAGAAAAAATCGTATATCTAGCAAATATGTTGAGGACACATATATATTTATATATAGATAACTGTGGACAGAGATTGGGATCTATAAGAGTCAACATTGCTCGCCGCCAGATGGCGCCACCTAATAGTAGGCGGGAAATGGATGATAATTTGAAGGATTGGAAGCATGATGATTGGCCGATGGCAAAACTGGCGGCGGTCGCACACCCGGATGATAGTTACTCGATGCCACCTGATGGTAGGCACCAAAGCTTCTGGCCATGTGACGATTCTGGGCAGCTGCCGCCGCAGATTCACCCAGGAGACGTGACTGATCCGCTGTCCCCAGCAGTCGATTATTTTGCTCCATCAGCAAATGGGCGGTGGGATCGACGAGCAAACGATGCTGATCCGCTGCCGCATTCGTGGCTGCCAGTATGCGATGCTGTTCCACTGTCGACAGCAGTCGATGATGTTCGAGACTCTCGCGGCTCTGGTGTTGCATCTGCGACGACAAAAACGATCGATTGTTGCCCACCGCCATATTGGCCGTATTTGGTGTTAGATCGAGCGATGCCATCCGCAGCATATCGTGATGCGGATGATTGTACGGCAGCTGTGGCGGCGATGACACCACATAGTTGGCGGTGCGACTCAGATCCACCGACGTGGTCTGGTCGTGCTCCTGCTCGCCCAACTGTTCCGACAGCATGTTGTGCATGGCAGCCGACTGATGTTGCTGCATGGCCTGCAGCTGACTGCTATGCCCGCCATGGCTGCCATGCTCCTGCTGGTGCACTACCGAAGCGGGCGTCTGCTGTTGCGCCTGTGCCTGTTGGCTCTGCTCCCGATCCGAGAGTATGTCATAGATGTGATGATGGTAACGGCTACTCGGCAGCTGGAAATTATGATGATAGTTGCTGGATGCATTCGAGCGTGAGCTCATGTCCAATCCCTGCAGATCGGACATATCATTGGCAGCACTGGCAGCCGCTGCAGCAGCAGCTGCGGCACTTGCCGCATTGCTGTTGCTGCTCTGACGATACTCGGCCGGCGAGTCCAGGTCTTGACTGTTGTACTTCAGATTGCTGGCCATGCTCTCGTACTTGGAATACATGAGATCGATCTGCGATTGCGGAAACTTCATGCGCATATCCTGCCCAGCGCTGCAAGAGAAGAAGTCGTCAATCGTGTGGCAAATGTGCAAGACTCTCAACGGCGACTTACCTGTTTTGTGGCATGATGCTGTTCTCCTCGTCGCTGGACATTTGGTTGTGCCGCGAGATGTTGTGGCGTCGCTCCTGTTGCTCCTGGTCCTGGACGGCACGCTTGTGGCGCATCATATCACCGTTGAAATTGTAGCGCGGTATACTCGGCGAGGAGGCGGGCGAGATGAGCTCATGCTCGGGATATGTGCTGCTCACGCTGGACGCGTTACGTCGCTGCGGCTGCAGGGCCGGAAGTGGTGACGATGCGGATAAATTGTTACCGCCCGACTGGGCACCACCGCCCCCGCTCGAGCTGCCCGCCGGTGTGCTGTTCGAGCCGGGGCCGCCAGTGCCATTGCCGGCGCCAAACATGCCGCCATAGTCACGACCCGGCGATATGGGCGGCGGCGACGGCGGCGTCCGATGATGCGACGAGGAGAAGCCATCAGAGTCCGGATGCTGGGGACGCGGTGTGCTGCCGGCATCCACATCCACATCGTTCTGGTTCTGGTTGCTCTGCGGATTGGTGGGCGTCGACGCACTGGGCGATATGTGACAAGCGCCCTGGAACATAGGCAACGGCGGTATCTGCATGGGAAAGCTGCCCAAATTCTTCATCATCTTCAGCTCGTTCTCCAGGTTGTCCATGGCCCCAATGTCGGCGCCATTCGCCCCACTGCCCCCACCGCCGCTGCCAAAGCGTTGCGCCTCCGCATCCACATGCGCACTCATCGGACTATCGCTATTTATGTGGTTGTCGGTGGGTACCTGGCAAATCGCAAATCCAAAACATTTTATTATTAAATTATTGCTTATCTATTTCAAGATCTTGTCTAGGAATTTTGGCTAATCTTGGGTTCTCTAACTTCAATATTAAAAACAATTGACTAAACTAATTTCCAAGCTGTATTTCAATCGAATTGGAGAGCTTTATCGGTTATCGGTTATGATCAAACTTAGAATAACAGGTTAAGTTACCGATAAATTGAAATAAACTTGATCTGTCTCCGGCATAATCTCTAAATCTTAAGTCTCTAGTTCATATTAAGCGGCATTCATACAGACAGACACAAGGACACAATTAATTCGAATCTGCTGTTGATGATGATCAAGAATATATATGTATTTACATGTGTGAGAAGGGAAAAGTATTATTTTAACCGTTTGTAATGTGCTCGTGCACATCGATTAAGAAACAATAAGAAACTCACCTTTAGATCATTGCTCTCGCTGTCAATCATATTGCCAACGGAGTTGAGGGCAGCCTCCACCAGCATGCTGGCCGAGGAGGAGTTGGCGCCAACGCCAGCGCCGGCGCCGCTCAGTCTTGCATTGGCATTGTTGTAGAAGGAGCTCATGAACGACTGCGAGTGGCTTAATGAGTTCATTTGCATTTGCGGCGGTTCGACGGCGGCGGGCACTGAGCTGGTGGGCGTGTGACCGCCAGCACCACCACTCGCACCAGTGGTGGCCGCGCCACCAGCTGCTCCACTATTCGTTGCAGCACTATGATGATATTGGGACATGGCCGCGGCAGCTGCAGCAGCAGCAGCTGCTGCATTGTTATTCGACTCGACGACATCCAAAAAGGAGCTGTTCTCATCTTCCTCGCGACTGTGGGCACTGTGCTGATGCTGGTGTTGATGGCTGGCATGACTGGCAGTGGCGCTGCTCATGAGACGCGCAAGGAAATCCCGATTCTGACCAAGTAGCTTACTGTGCTCATCCACAGCGCTCGGGGGCACGGCGAAGCCCAGATCCTGACCAGCACTGCCACCGCTCGATAGCTGGCCGCAACCGGAACCACCACCACCGCCGCCTGGACCACCGACTGCGGCATCATTGCCCACATCGCCGCCATCACTCAAATGACGATCATCGGCACCGATCCACTTTTTGCTACCTTTGCTGACGACTAGGTTTTGACCGAGGGCTGCATTCATGCCACTCGAATGGCGATAACTGGCATCGCTGTGCGTCTGTGGACCCGCCTGCTGTCCATGCTGGTGTGGATGCGTGTGGGCGTGGTGCGGATGCGTTTGATGTGAGTGGTGCTGCTGATGCTGTTGTTGTTGCTGCTGCTGCTGTTGCTGCTGCTGTTGCTGCTGCTGCTGCTGATGGTGATGATGGTGCGCTGTGGCCTCATCATCATCCTCATCGTCATCATCGTCATCGTCTAGGCCAACACCTACGCCACCCATGTGGCCCATCATATGGCCAAGCTTGGCGGGATCTTCCCCAGCGCCAGCCATTGCGGAAACGGCGGCTGCAGCGGCAACCACTTGTTGCACTTGTTGCTGGGCGCTCAGACGTTGCGCCGTTGTGGTCAGGAAGGATTCGACGAGACTGAGCTGCGCATTCTGCTTGCGACGCACCTGCTCCAGTCGTGCACTCTCCTCCTCCTCGTCCGCATCGTGCAGCTGCTGTTGATGTTGTTGTTGTTGTTGTTGTTGCTGTTGCTGCTGCTGCTGTTGTTGGTGGGCGTGTGCATGCTGATGGGTGTGGCTGTGAGCATGATATTGGGGCTGTTGCTGCTGTTGCTGCTGCTGTTGCTGCTGCTGCTGCTGCTGCTGCTGTTGATGCTGCTGATGCGCATGGGACAGATGAGAAGGCGATTGATCCAAATGTCCGCCATGGAGCTGTTGTTGTTGCTGTTGCTGCTGCTGTTGTTGCTGTTGATGCTGTTGCTGCTGCTGCTGTTGGTGGCATTGCTGGGCGTGTTGCTGTTGCTGCTGCTGTTGCTGTAGTTGGTGCTGCTGTTGCTGTTGGTGCTGACTGGCATGCGACGTGGTTGACTCTTTCTTACGCTTGCGTTTACGTCCAGAGATGGAGGAGCCAACGGCACTGACTGGAACTGGTACGGGCGGACCCTTCTCACCAAAGATGCTGGAGATCTTGGAGCTGAGCAGTGAAAGATTTGGTTCGTTGCGACACAGGTCCTTGATTGATTTGCCACTCTTCTTGATGGCCTCGAAGATGTTGTCGTCACTGTACTCGGTGTCGCTCTGCATCGAGCTGCTGAGCATGGAGTTCTGGTTCTGATCCTCGAGACTCTTGCGCCGACGTCGCGGTGCTTGCTCTGTGGGAAGGGAGGGAAGGAGGGCAGCGTTAGGGCCAGCTGCTGCCAACTTCGCCTGACCCACTGGCTTACCCAAAAAGTCAACCTTCATGCCACCCGAGTAGGCATCGAATGTGTAGGCAACGCTGCGCTCAATCTTTGGCATCTGCTCCTGGGTGTAGTTGTGGACCTTCTTGTAATGGAATTGCAGGCACTGCTTTGTGGTGAAGGCAGCATTGCACTCCGGTTCCGCACACCTACAAAATGCGTCATGATGTTTAATGATTCGAAATGTGTATTGATTTGTGAAATGGGATTTTTATTGGGATTTTAATTGGATTTGGATTTGGAAGCACTTACTTAAAGGGCCTGACCCCCGAATGCGTGAGCATGTGAATCTTCAGGTTGCTGCGATTCTGGAAGAGTTTCTGGCATCGCGGACAACTCACCACAGTTGAGTTGCGGCTGTGCACCTCCTTCGAGTGGCGTTGCAATGCTGCACGCGATCCTAGAAGTTTTGAACATAATTTACACTGAAAATCTCGTAAAACTTCAGCCATATCTAAAATGAAATTGTATGAAGAAAATGAAATTTTCGGATTGTGGTGATTTTGAAAGAAAATTAGTGAGTACAGAAAATTCATAGGTAAATCGAATCGAACGCAACAGCAAACGAATACAAACCACAACAAAACTTAAGCCGAATGACACCAAAAGCATAACTCACTAATCGAATAAAATCATAAATATATATGTACACAAATATAGTACATAATGCTGCTCTAGTCAGCACTAAGAAAAACTCAAGAACAAATACCAAACACAAATCAAAAACACAAAGCAAATCATTCACTAAAAGCGATTATACAATGATGCAGTTTACGAGTGTGTTCTGATGCTTCTGGTGTGTATGTGGTGTGTGTGTGTGTGTGTGTGTGTGTGTGTGTGTGGTGTGTATGTGGTGTGTGTTGCATTATGGTTGTATTATTGTATTATTGAGTGGCTCAACTAACTGAAGATCTATTATCAACTAGTATTGTAAGGTTGAGGTCCTGCACAATGATCACCAATGTGTCTCGAATCCATGACAAACAATTGAAGAATCTGATAACTATTCGAAACTCGTGATTTGTTTTTAAAAGATAGTCGGCTCGATTTATAGTATTATTTTATCTGTATTATGGGTAATTAATAAATAAATGAATAGTTCATTCAATCAACATTTTATAATCGATTTTAAAGCCGTCAATAATTGAAGCTCTTGATCAAAATTAAATCATTACTGATTTGCTGAAACTAGGAGAACACTAAAGAGTTGCCTTAAAGACATCAGCCTGACTATATAATTTGATCCCTTTTGACTTGTTTCACTAGACTAGTACTAATAATACTACCTCCATGCATTTTTTTTTTTTATATATATAATTACTGCTGGGTTAGTTAGTTACCCTTAACTTGCTTGGAATCGGTGATTGACTTTAGATGCCATTCAGTGTAATGTTCAATGTAGATATTATGTTAGATGTATCAACCGAAAAGTTTGTAAATTGATAAATGATAAGCAAATTGATAAAAATGTTATCGGCCAATTGGGCATAAGTATAACTGAAGAGGCATGAAGATGAGCGATCACAGATGCGTGTGCCTTGGTTGTTTTTGTGGTGATTGGTGATGGTTGTTGTGTGCTTAAATGATTAGTTAGTAGTTAGTAGTTAGTTATTTGGTTACGGCTAAGCGATTTGCATTATTTCATACGATATTAATACATACGTTATTCGTTAGTTAGTAGGGTGTGGGGAGGGGGGGGAGGGGGGTGAGCGTTATAAGTATATGGAGAAGCGGTATAACGACGTAGTAGTAGTGGTACATATGCGAGTTTACGATATACGATTTACAATATGTATGCATGTATAATTTACGATATACGAGCTTTCAATATTTGCCGCTAGACGCTTGCATACGCTTACGATATTCAGACAGCTATGTACGTATATGCATGTAAGTAGTAAGTACACATTTACGTAAATATGTATGTATGTACAATACGTTTTACGATTTACGATTTACGATTTACGTTTTACGATTTACGATCTACGATAGAGGCGTGGCATTCGCAACTTACCGCTGTGCACGTGTTTAATGTGCGCCTTCAGCTTCTGCGGCTGACAGAACTTGCGACCACAGAAATCGCAAACGGGCCGCGATCGATTCGGATTCGAGGCACAGCCGTAGGTGCGATGCATCTCCAGATAGTTGAGTCGCAGGAAGAACTTGTTGCAATATTGGCACTGGTAGGCGCCCTTGCCGTCATGCTTCTCGGCCGCATGCTTCATAATATTGTCCTTGCCCAGCACCGCCTCGCCGCACACCTTGCAGTGATACTTTCGTATGGTGAGACTCATCGATGGATCATGAAAAACGGAGCAGTGCGTCCGATAATAAAGCGGATGCTCGAACTTTAGATTGCAGCCGCCGCAATCTGGATTTGTTTTTTGTTTTTTAAGAGTAAAATAAATATAATATGAGCATAGAAATAACAATCAAATTATGTTTGAGATTAATTCTATTTTGTAGCTTGGAATAAACAACAGAATGTTTCTGTGTTCTGAGTAATCATTGACTTGATCGAATGAATAACGAGGCAGTTACCTGACCACAGGCATGCCGGAGTATGTACTTATCTCACAACTTACTTATCTTCTCGGTGTGCTTCTTGCGCCACATCGTGTTGCAATCGTCGCTCCAATAGAGCAGCTCCATGCCGTTGCGCAGATCGCGACAGCTAACAAAATATGCCTGTCGATCGATGGACACGAGATTCACATTGCGATCTTCGTAGCTCGGAGCGGGCCGGATGAAGCGCAGCCAATTGGATGCATTGGGATTGTCGCAGCATAGCAGATAGGATTTATCGGCGCCAGCCTCACAAATCTCAAATATCCATTTCATGTCGCTGCCTTCGCGCACCTCGCCCGTTTGCACCGGCTGCCCGATGAGGGGACCCAGTTTGGTGTAGGCCCGTACTTCGGTGCGGGCGAAGACGCCAGTCACATTGGGCTCCACGTTGTGCAGCTCGAATTCGGCGGGCACCGATGCCTCCGCAAATGTAATCAGCGGCTTTGTCTCCAGCTCCGATAGCTGCGATGACTCATCCATGTCCATGTCCATGTCCTCCATATCGTCCTCATCGTCATCGTGCCGTGGCCGGCCATGCTTCGCCTGACGCTGTGCGTCCGCCTTCAGCTTGGCCAGCGCCTCCAGATTACGCCTCTCGATCCACTCAGCCAGGTCCACGGCATCCGTCACATTGCCGCAAGCATTGCGCAGCGGGCACAGCTTGTGGTCATGCGAAATGGAGCATTCGCGGCACGATTGCTGCGACCGAAACGCAATATCATGCTCATCCTCCTCCTCGACAAAGTTCTGCTCCATTTTCATTTCACGAGCCAGCGCCTCCTCGTCCAGCTCCTCATCGTCCTCATCGTCATCATCAATGCCCGGCCCAGCAGCCAAATCATCCTCGGGCTCATCATAGCTGTTTGGTGGCATCATTGCTGCTGCCGCCGCAGCTGCTGCTGCTGCAACCGCTGCAGCGGCTGCGGCGGCGGCTGCTTTGGCTGATTGAGATTTCTTGTTGCCGCCCTGACCCTTCAAGGAGCGCACATGGAAATGACCCAGACCGGGACCATTGCTCGCAATGACGCTGCCATCCACTGCATCCGCACCCAAGCCACTTGCTGTTGTCGTTGCCGTCGTGGGATTAGCATTGTCCGCCAACTGCTGATGCTGCTGCTGCTGTTGCTGTTGCTGATGGTGATGATGACGATGATGACGATGGTGTTCATCCTCGTCATCGTCATCCTCATCGCTGTGGGGAGCCTGCGTCGCTGCTGCTGCGGCTGCTGCCGCCGCCGCTGCTGCTGCAGCCTTCTTGAGGCAGAGGGCACTCGGCAACGATTCCTTGCTGCTGGCCTCCAGTTCACTCTTGATCTTCTCCGCAATGCGACAGTCGAGCACCTCGGGCAATGCTGTTGAGGCAGATGCCGCTGCCGCTGCTGCTGCTGCCGCCGCCGCCGCTGCCGCAGCGTTTGCTTTGAATGCCGCCGCAGCCGCTTTGGCATCCTGTTTTTTCGACTTGGCTGTCGTTGGGAAACTACTGCTGCTATGATAACCACCGGATGTGACACCGGCGCCTCCCGTTGCCACTCCAGCTGCGCCACTTACAGATCCCTTGCTGCCCTTGGCGCCCGCATAGCCATTAAGCGAATCTGTGGTGAACTGCACCCGCTTTTTGTAGCGTTTGCGTTGGGTTGGCGTGGGCGTGGCCAGGGCGCCAGACATGCCGCTGGACTCCAAACTGCCATTGCCATTGCCGTTGATACTCTCCAACGTTGGTGCAAAATCCTTGACGCTCAGATTCGGCTCCAGCTTGAAGTTGCCATCGAATCCCTTGGTGGGCGTGTGTGCCGGCGACGGAGGTGGCAGGCTGCAAGAGAGACATACAGAATGTAAGAATTGATTTGTGGTGCGAAAATGCAAAAAGTGGGTCAACCAAATGCGTTGGCGTCCCGTTGCCATGGCTTGGCATCCCGTCCACTCACGCAATTCCAACGCAGCCCAGCAGCTGCCTTAGATCCGCCATGTTCTCACCCCACTATCCCAACGCACACACCACATCCCACAAGTCATCGCAGTCATGGGTCTCGTTTCAATCTCACTTCGCTACCGCTCTTTCTTTCTCTCCCTCCCTCTGTCTCTCTCTTTCTCTCTCTCTCAGTCGATTTCTCTGTCTTGCATTTAATTAATTTCGCTGATTTGCGGCAAAGGGGCTGGCCAATGTACATAACTCTGGCTGCCAAAATGTGAGCTGGACGAATGCCAGCAATTGATAGAAGCAGCAGCTGTAGGACTTCTAATATATATACTCTGCTCAAGGACCCCGCGCAGACTTCAGAAAGAAAATAAATATAATTTAACTAAAATGAGACTTAATTAAATTGCATATTTTTCAAATCCATTTGGAAGCTCTAAAATATATAATTATTATGAAGAAGTAAAATACCAGCTCAACTAACGACGATTTTTGGGCTTAACTAGAAAAAGTATATCAAATTGATCATTTTATTTAACTCTAAGTTCTTAGACATTTGACGCTGTTACCTAGACGTAAAGTAAATGTTTGAATTAATTATTAATCTCACCTCAAATTGTATTTTTAATTACTTTTCACTCGCTATGTATTTATTTTGGACACACACATTAACTGAATCGTGCATAGTTTCTGCGGTTTCTTAGTCTTATCAGATATCACAGAGATAATTTCCTATACGAATACAGAGCTCTTCAATATTGATTAAGAATTCATGATTTGGATCGAAAGTGTTTTTCTGACTGGCATTTATTTATGTGACTAGAGAAAAGTCTTTTTGGATATCTATTACGAATATCTATTTACCAAAATCACAACAACTATCGTTGGAATACCACTTATTCTTTGTGAATATATATAATTATATATTCCAAAGTTGCAAATAGGAAACACACATCCTATCGGTATTAATAATAGCCCGATGGGAAGTACTCGAACGTTTATTATACATACATTTTGATGATGCCACCAAAGCTGCGCAACTAGTTGCTGCTGTTGCACTCAATGTTCCCACTTGCACCAAATCCCCTCTCTCTCTCCCAATACTTTCAGCAGCCCATGTTCATATTTTTTTTTGCATCGTTCCTTTTTTTTGCATCGTTCTTTTTTTTTGCAGCTCTTAATTTTTTTGCTTTGTTATATTGAGTCTGGCTGGATGGCAGTTGGTCACTGCAAGGGTACAGAACCCATACATTTGCATACACAAACACCCCCAAGAGCCCTTCCCCACCAACCACCTCCTCATCCAAGCGTTCCATCCACCCTTTCTACAGCCCGTGCCATTAACCCATTGTCGACTGTTTCATGCAAAGGAAATTCATCGTAGGATTTTGTTATTGTTCTTGTCCTTGTTGTTTCTGTAGTTGCCATCGCTGAAAATTGCACATGGTCCGCAGCAACGCGACTGCAACTGTCTGTGTGGACGTGTGTGGACGTGTGTGTGTGCGCGTGTGTATGTCTGTTTATTTGAGTTATCCTTCATTAAATCCTCCACCTTAGGACCTTAACAACAATATCGAAAACAGCGCCTAGCACCGGAGAAATAACCGGCAGGCAGTCAGGCAGTCAGGCAGTGCTCTCCATCCCCTGCTCACTCATGCTGCTCCACTTTGTCACTCACAGACCAAAAAACACTCCGGCACCCCTACGCCCCACCCTCCCCACTTCTCCCATCAAATTTCCCAACCAATTTCCCCTTACGTGCCTCGCCAACGTCATCGTCTCTTAGTTCAGTTGCGGCCTGTTTTTGTGTTTATGTTTCTGTTTCTGCTTTTGCTTCTGGTTCTGGTTCTGGTTCTGGTTACTGTTACTGTTTCTGTTTCTGTTTCTGCAGTGCTCTACGGCGCTTTCTCTCTAATAATTCCCTCCACTGAGCATACGTATGTGTCGCCGCAATGCCATTAATGTGCTGCTTGAGGGCGTCGCGGGGGTTGGCTGTGGGCTGTGGGCCTTTCAGCTGTGGGAGAATGGGTTTCAATGGGGGCTGATTCGGAATCTGATTCAATTCCTGCCGCTCGTTTCGTGTGCGTTACTCGTTGGCGCATTAAGTACATTCTTCCCTGCACACACACACACACACGCACACACACACACACACGCACACACACACACACACACACACACACACAAACATACAAAGTCTCCTTGACACCCGTCCCGTTGTGCTTTTTGGCGAAATGTGGAAAATGCGCAGAAATTGGCGACATGAGCGAAATGCGAGCATCGAAATCAACACGAAATAAACGAGAAAAAATATGTGGCAAGGAAGCGACAACATTCAGGCACAGCTATTGCAAATTGTTGTACAACAACTTTGTCTCTCCCTCTCTCTCTCAGTGTGCGTGTGTGTGTGTGACGAATCCGTGTAGTATATGTATGTATGTGTAGCTGTGGGAAAATGTGCAATGGAACCCAAGGGAAGCATGCTAAAAATTACAATATAGCTGATAAACTTTACTTTCTATCTTCTTTTTTTTTTGCATTAAGGGTAGCTTTTTAAAACTTTACTGATCACTTGAATTTTTATCCTTTTTCCTTTTTTTTTAGTATTGCTGTTTCAATAAAAATTCGATCAATTCAATCAAAATAGGTATGAAGACAATAACTTGGGGACTTAAAGTAATACAATACAATTACAAATACAACTGTTTTTCAAATTTATTTCCTAAAAGTCAATATTTAGCTGGAGAGTGAAATGGGTGCGAGGTGCATAAAATTAGGAAAACTTTTATTCCTCTATTGATATTGTTTGCAGGATTAATTACTACAGGACTAAGGATAAAAGATAGAGCGTAACCTCAAAGATCAAGTTCGAGAATTGACAATTGCATTGCCACGTTAATTGGATGGTCTCAGAACTTCTTTACAAATGCTCTTAAGTCCGGAAAATCTTGGAAAGGTGCTTAAAATTTAAGAGCACCTCAACAACCGATAAACGTCTGGTGTTTTTGGCTAAAAGTGAGCTTTTTGAGTCATCAAAATCACTTTAGCTCTTATTGTCTGAGCGATCGACTTGCTGATTGATTAAGAATATATATACTATAGGAAGTCAGAGATGCAACATCCTGACTCTTCAATACACAACTTCATTGTATTTCCTTTGCATAAATGCATACAATAAAATGATAAAATTAAGGCTGATTGCAGTGGTTAATTATATATGATTAATAGACTTTCAGCAAAATTGAATTCCGATGTTGTTTTTGAAATGATTTATAATCATAGAATTCATTAATTCAAAAATTGGTTTTCTACAAATACTGATTTCTGGAATACCATAGAAATTGAAAATAGAAACGTATTTCGCAAATTGGAGCACGTTTATTTTAAGCGCTGGTTTTTCTTCTACATACAGTGTCTCTCATAGGGTTTTGAACGGTGTCTAGCTAAAAATTTAAAGTGCTATAAAATTTAAACAAGGAAACAAATTCAAAATGTTTAAATGCCAATTAGTTTAATGTTATATCACATTTGAAAAGAATATTTAGTTTTTATTAAAATATTAATTAATTAATTGAAATTTGTCAAAAACTGAAAACATAACCAAAATTCATGTCTCAAACATTTTGAACAGTCTTAAAAAAATTACATATTTGGCGTATAAAAGCTTTAATAACGATGTTAATATTTCGTATGATATCCTTTAGCCTTAACCACTTCGCTTAACCTATTTTACATGGAAGATACCAGCTTCCGGGTTGTTTCTGGGCTGATCCTGCTCCACTCATCCGGGAGAGCACTTTTGAGATCTTGTTCGCTGGATATGTTGTGATTCCGGATGTTATTTTCCAGCAGAGCCCACAATAACATTTTCAATAACATTTAAATCTGGAGACTGGGCCGGTGGAATTATCACGTAGGGACAGTTCCAGATAAGACAGGACTGTACTATTCTGGACTAATGTATGTGCCACGTGTGACTTCAATTAAAGCATATTTACTTGATTGAAAAAACTGATCGTTGTCAGATGAGCTGAGGCAACCAATCAATGCTGAAACTTTCAGTGAAACTTCCCCAACTGCATAATGAAGACTCGTCCGATCTATGTTGGGTGGATTGGATAAGACCATTTGGACATATGGACAGTGATAATGGATTCAATTCAACCATTTTGACGCTTTGATGAAATCGAATTTTAAACATACGGCGGGAGGAAAGGGGGAGGAAGAGCACAAAGCGCCAAATAGCCTGCTCGCTTGAAGCAACGTTGCAACAACAATAACAACGTTGCATTCAAGGCGTGGCAAGGTAGATGCATCAGCAACAGCAACAACAACAGCAATGGAAACGGCAACATCAACGGCGATACTAATTCTGGGAAACATGCCGCGCTTTTGGGTGGGTGGCTTGGGCTGTTGGCGGCGCCATGGGAAGCGGCAGACTTATATATATATTTATATATATATATATATATATATATATATATACCGACACACACATAAACGCTAACACTGTGGCACATACATATACAGCAATTGGGCAGCATGGCATGCAACTGCATGCAGAATGCTGTTGTTGCAACAACGACAACCGCATTCTGCACAATGTTGCTTGGGTATGTGCCACAGAGTGCTTCTGTTTCCCTCTCTGAGTGTATGTGTGTGATTCTCTGCTTGCTTGTGTGTGTGTGTGTGTGTGTGTGTGCGAGTGTGTGTGTGTGTTTTGCTTTTCCGCTTCCGCTGACATGGCGGCTGCAACGACGTCATCGTTGGCGCTTGCACACAGCGGGCTCCGGCTCCGGCTCCGGCAGTGTCAGGCGGGCAACATGAAAGCTCCGTTGCATGCAACCGCACAAGTTGGGCCCCATCGCTGCCTTTGTCGTTGGCATCTGGGTGCACTGGCGGCATGGGCAGTGGGGAATGCTTTGGGGGGTGGGGGGAGGGGTGCTGTTGTGTGTATTGGGCTGAGTTGTCGAGAGTTGCCTGATGCACTCAGGCATGAATCGCTTTAACATGCCTTGCTTTTATGCCACGCCGCCGCACCTCCCTCCACAGCCCTGGCAAAACCACCCCATTTTGGGGCGCCCTCTGCTCCGCCTCTTAAACACAGTTCGCAGCGCGTCAGACGTGGTCCCACGGTGTTTCTGCGTGTGTGTGTGTTGTGTGTTGATGTGTTGCCCAAAAATTTGCCCCCTTCTCTTAACTATGTGTGTGTGTGTGCGTCCCCAAACTATCAACAATCTTGAGCAACGCAGCGTTGCCATATCTTCTGTGTCTGCCTTTTGCGGCATTTGTTCGTGCTCTTCATTCAATTCGATTCGCCTCAACTGAGCTCAACTCGTTGCGCCTCGCCGCAATTTCAGCTATGTGCCTTTATACGGGCATTCGCTTTCGAGCAGCAGGAGAGCGAAAGAGAAAGAGAAACAGAAAGAGAAAGGGAGAAAGAGAGCCACACAATGTATTGTGATTTCTTGTTGATATCCGCTTGTACCGCAATTGTAGAGGACATCGAGTGAATGAGAAGCGCTAGCTTTTAGACAGCCAACTTCGTCGGAGCCTTGAGCGAGGTCTAGATCGATCACAAGGATAAAAATGTTTATTAAAAGAAGCTAAAAAGGATATAATGGTTGTCTGCAACTGTGGGTAACAGGCAGAAGGAAGCATCTGCGACCCCAGAAGAACTATAACTGGAGTACAAGTAAAAGTTCAGATCAAGTTGATCTCATTTTAGTGTCTCGCGAATATCGACACATCTCGATTACCGATAGCAATAAGGGGCACAATTTTAGAAGCCGACCCTTCCAATTGATAATAAATATATGCGCTAACCTAATTTGGCTCACTCTTCAGCATTTGTACCAATAAGAGCACTTGTAAATCATTATTTATATATAAGATTAGAAGTCATTGTTCCAGTGGATAGTTTTGTTTTTATTGGAATATCCGAAAAATTGAACACGGAAAGATTTTGCGCTTTTCGCAAACTCTTGCATTAGATCAATTTTTTATCCCAGACATGGGTTAACAAAAAAGTCGAGCAACGATAAAATGACCTTAGGGAAACAATCAAAGCTGAGACTTCCTGTCCGGTAATGAACTTCCTTTGCTTATCTCCAACAATATATGCTAGGTGGGTTGGATACTCATTGGGACTTAACCAATAATTACTGACTTTCAAATCTCTTGGAATTCCTTGGAATCATGTTTATTATTTTATATCTAAGGTATGAAATCGATTCGGTTAACACTTACTTGTTTAGGCGATCCGTATCGTTATCGGCCAGATTCAGCAGATAGGCCACGAACTCGACATCGTTCTTGAACTGCAGACGAGTGCGCATGTGCTCCCATTTCTCGGCGTTCTTGGTGCCGATGTAGATGTTCTTGCTGTAGTTCTGGTGGCGATACTTTCGGCGTTCGCTGGCAGCGCTGCCACTGCCGCTGCCGCTGCCAGCGCTGCTCGACTGTTGCTGCTGTTGCTGCGGATGTTGCTGCTGCAGCTGCAGCTGCTGTTGCTGCTGCTGCTGCGAGTGCGAATTGCTGCTGTGTCGCGTTACCAGCTGCTGGTCGCTGTTGCCACAGTTGACAGTGCTGCCCATGTTGCTGTTGTTGTTCGTGGAGAAGCTAGTGTTGCTGTTGCCCCCAATGAGGCTACTCGGCGCAGCAATGTTATTGCTGCCACCAAGACCAACAATGTTGCCACCGGCAACAGCAGCCGCATTACTGACCATATCCAGCACCGACGCTGTTGCACTCTGACTGTGATGCTCTGGGAGCTGTGAGGAAGCAACATTTACTGCACTTAATTTAGCAGCGGCTGCCGCTGCTGCCGCCGCAGCAGCTGCCGCAGCAGCGGCTACAGCACTTATATGCAAGCCGCTGCTCTCGACGGCGGCAGCGCTGCTCAATTGTGCTGGCGTTAAGGCTGTGCGACTGTCGAGATGACTACTGGCCGCATCAGCATCCGCATCCGCATCATCATCCTCATCATCATCGTCGTCGTCCTCGTCCTCATCCTCGTCCTGATCGTCATAGTCCACCTGCGCCTGGCCATGCTCGTGATGTGTTGCAAGATCGTGCCGCAGATCTGTGGGCAATACGGCAATAGGCGCTGCAATAAGGTTGTTATTGTTGTTGTTGCTGTTGTTGATACTACTGCTGCTGTTAATGTGCTGATCCATGACATTGTCATCATTGTCGTCATCTTCATCATCATCGTAGTCATCGTCGTCCTCATCCAACGGCTCCTCCTCATCTTCCTCGTCCATTTCACGCTTGTTGTTGCTGCTACCGTTGTTGTTGTTGTTGTTGTTGCTGCTGCTGTTGTTGTTATTATTATTGTAGAGATGTTGCTGATGATGCTGAAGCTGCTGCTGATGTTGCTGCTGCTGCTGTTGTTGCTGCTGCTGCTGCTGCTGCTGCTGCTGCTGTTGTTGTTGTTGCTGCTGTTGCTTGCCATTGTGCAATGCGTTGACTGCCGCAGCGACGACAGCTGTTGTTGCTGCTGCCGCCGCTGCGGCTGCTGCTGCTGCAGCCTGTGCTGCTGTTGGACCGCTGCTGCTGTCGTCGCTGCTTGGCGAGCTGCTGCGACTGCTTCTGCTACTGCTGCTATTGTTATTGTTGTTGTTATTGTTGCTGTTGTTGTTGTTATTGCTGCTCAGCAGGCTGACATTGCTTAGGTTGTAGTTGTTGTTGTTGCTGCTATTTGTTATGTTGTTGCTTTGTGGGTGGTGATCATCGTCGGGCGCGTTGTCGCTGCCACTGCTGTTGCTGCCACTGCTCAAGGCAGCTGCCGCTGCCGCCGCTGCAGCCGCCGCGGCGCGGCTGAGAAATGGGGCGCGTGGCACCAAAGGCGTGTCGGAGTTATCGGAGCTGTCATTAAAATCGAAAGCGCTGAAATCGGTTGGATTGATGCTGTTCGCTGCTGCTGCTGCTGTTGCTGATGTGGTTGTTGCTGTTGATGTTGCTGTGGCTGTTGTTGTTGTTTTCGACATGTTTTCGGCGCTCAGCTTGCGGATGTTATGGTTATTATTGTGGTTGTTGTTGCTGTTGTTGTTGTTGTTGTTGCTGTTGCTGATGCTGCTGTCGTTGCTGCTGCTGCAAGTGCTGCTGCTGGTACTGCTGCTACGACTGCTGCTCCCGCCGCCGTCGCCGCTAACTGTCGTTGTTCGACGTTGTTGTACGGCTTGTCGACGCCTAGTTGATGTTGTTGTTGTTGTTGTCGCTATTGTTGTTGTTATTGTTGCAGATGTTGCTGCTGCTGCTGCTGCCGCTGCTGCTCCTGCTGATGATGATGATGACGATGAAGATGTTATTAGATTTGTCTTGAATGCGTTTTGGCGAACGCTGCTTAGTTTTTGCTATTTGTTGTTGTTGTTGTTGCTGCTACTGCTGCTGCGTCGCGAATTGCTGCTGCTGCAACCGCTGCTGCTGCTGACAACACCTCTCTCGGCCTCTGCTACCGTCGCTGTCGCTGCCGACGCCGCCGGCGATGCTACTCGTGGCGCCTCTCTTTGCCTCTGCTGCTGTTTCTGCTTCTGCTTCTTCTTCATTATTCACACGCACACACGTCGCGCGTGCAAACTACACCCACACACACACACAAACACGCAAACACACACACACGCACACACACACACACAAACACGCAGACACACACTACAATCGCTGTTGCTGTTGTTGTTGCTGCTGCTGCGTATGTTGTTGGTGTTGCATTGCTTGCTGGTTTGTTGTTGTTCTGCTTGTCCCGATGATGATGTTGCTGCTGCTGTCGATTGTTGTTTTTATTGGGGCTGTTGTTTGATAATTTAGTTTGTTTGTTGCTATTGTTACTTGTTTTTAGTAATTGTTGCTAACTTTTGGGCGAGACGCCAAAAACAAGAGAGAAAACGTTTACTTCGTTTTATCTACACCCGTGTTCAGCAGCAACACACAAACACACCACACACACTCACGCACACATACACACACACGATGTGGCTAGCTGCGTCTACAGCGCTGCCGACGTCAACGACAGCGCAACGTGAGCGCGCGAGCAGAGCAGCCTAGCAGAGGAAGCATAAATTGGCAAGCGCGAAAGCCAACTTAAAAAAAAGAAGAAAAAGAAATGAAGAGAAGAGAAACGAAACGAAACGAAATAGCGAAAAGCTGGCTAAGCGTCGTCAGGTCCCGTTACTCGTTACCGTTGCCTGACAGTATTTGCGGCAACGGGTGGCAACGCTGTGCGCCAAAGTTCCACTGACTGTTCTTTTTTCCTATTTAGCAAAGAATTCCTTCGATATTTTTTTTTAATTTGTCTCTACTACAATTATTTTTCTAATTCATTTTACTGTTGCCTGCGCGTGACTGCGAAATCGTTGCCATTTTTGCTATTGCAGGCTCGCGATTTGGAATTGCAGCTTTTTAGCCCACGCCCTCAAACTCCCACACGTTTAAAGGAAACCAAAAGAGGGAAAAAAGAAAAAAAAAAAGAAAACACAATTTAAATAAATACAAAGCCTTGTAACTACTATAAGAACAACAACAATACGGAACACTATGAAAAATTGTGGGTTTTGTGGGTTGTTCCTTGGGCAGCTGCTTTGTTATTTGTTGTTGTTGTTGTTGTTGTCTGCGTTTCGAGAATTATTTTATCGCCGTCCTGTCGCTCGCTCACTTTTAATGTGCGTCCGCCAGTGCGTGTCTGTATGTGTGTGTGTAACACCCACTCAGCGCTTGAAACAGTGCTCTCAATGGATTATTATGTGTGTGTGGTGGGGAGGGGGTTGCGGAAGGTGCTAGACGCCTCGCCTTGCCTTCACCGCCGTTGCACTTTTTGCCTGCTGCGTTTTTCATTTTTTCTTTTTGTTTTTTTTTTGAATTGAACTATTCACACGACTTTGCACTCACTTCAAAAGAATTTATTAAAAAACAAGAAAAATTTGTATAGATTTGTGTTGTTGTTTGTGTTAATTATGTAGAACTTTTGTTTTCTTTTCTATTTTGCATTTGCTGCTTATTATTTTGTATGCTTTCGATTGTGTTTGGTAATCCGCCGTTTTCTCCGCAGCGTTCATATGCCGTTACTCGCTGGTCGCGTCGGAATGAAGGACTTTTTATTTATGTGTATGTCCTCGTCGCAGCCATCGCTGCCGCGTCGCTGCCGCTACAACTGCCGCTGCGGCTGCCATTTCTCTATGTTGTCTCTATGGCTCTGGTCTCTTCCTGCGCGCGCGCTTGCCTGAATCTACCTCTGCCTCTGTCTCTGCCGCTGCCTGTGTAAGTGTGCGTGTGTGTCCATGTGTATGTGCATTTGTGTGTGTTTGTGTCTGTATATTGGAGTGCGAAAAAGTTTCAGCGAGCAATGCCGCCAAAGCGCCACAAAGGCACGCTACACGCTCACACGTACACACGCACACACAAACATACACACAGACACATACACACGCGGACTCTCTCTCAGTCTAAAAGCTCGTCCAAGTCGCGGCAGTGCCGTTGTCGTCATCTACCATTCAGAGAGTCCGCCGACAACGCGACTACGTGTGTGTGTGTGTGTGAGTGGGTGTTTGTAGGTGTGTGTTTCTATACGCGAATTGAGATGACGACGAGAGCGACAACGACGAAAACGCTGATTGAACGAGGGGGAGACTAGTGAATGAGGACATTGTTCCGGCACTGCAAGGAACAAAGCTAGCGAAATGATGTGTAGCAGTCAAAACTAAATTATATTTCTTTTTCAAACACGTCAACTTTTCGTTATTTCAATATCGATATCAATCGAGTACATCAAAGACATCTTATGTTATTTAAAAATTATCGAATTATTCTATTCGATAACAAATCGCCTGAGCTACAAATAAGATTTCATCATCTCAGAGACTATGAAAGCTTCAGAATAATAATTATTTGTACATTGTATGAAACTTGTTATCGATATATCCCAAAGAGTAAATTGATTAAAATCGATAAATCGCACATAATTTTAATGACTTGTACCATTTCAAAGTTCGGTTTATAATTTTTTACCGCCAAATTTGATTGATAGATTACTAACTGAAACTTTTTCCACTTGGTATTTTAGATTTTTATTTAGGGTATTGGGCAGTCGGCTACAATTGAGCTCAGCAAAGTTCTCACTTTGTTGTTGAAATGTTCTTCAAGGGACAAGGACAACGAAAGCAATGGCGCCATCCCCAAAAAGTCTATACGAAGCACACACGGCGCACAAGGCACATATAGTCAGAGCCGTTGCCGCTGCGGCATCCACTCGGAGTCGCAGTCATAGTCCGAGTCCGAGTCGGATTCGGAGTCGTGTCCAGTTCGTCCACACACACACACACACTCATGGGTCATAAATCGAAGTTTTGTTTATGTAGTGGTGCGTGAAATGCTGCTGGGAAGCGAAGCAGTTGACTGCCCGCCGCCTGCCTGCCTCCCACTGCCAACCCGCCCTCCCTTCTACATCCTGTCAGTGCAAAAGACAAGAACTGTGTGTGCCAGCCTGCGTTAGCGTTGCTGCCGCTGCGACGCGGCATCCAATGGTTTACGGTTTGTTGTGTTTTCGTGTGTCGATACCCTCCCCGTCCCCGAGTGGATCGATGCCTTCGTCACAGTCGTCGTTGTCGTCGTCGTCGATGTCCCACTATTTGTGCGGGTGGTTGTTCTGCCTGCGCTAATACGGGCAGCAGGCGGCGGGCAGCGCTGCGTCGTCGTCGTTGACGTCGTCTGTGGACGATGGGGCGACTGCGTCGCTCTTTTGCGCCTGCTCGTGGCACAGAAGCTCGCATCTCGTGCGCTTCGCTCGTTACATTTGGTGTCCCTTTTTTTTCTTTTTTTGATTTCTCTTTGCTGGGGGATGAAAAATTAAAAATTCCTTCTGTCCTTTTCTCCCCATGTACGTATTTGCATGTTGCGTGTGTGTGTATGTGTCATTGTTTGCCTGTATATGTGGAAAAATGTTGTGAAAACAAAATTTGCGAAAGCTTGTCCGTCTGTGTCTGTACTCGACTATTGCACTCGTTGAAATATTCTCGCTACATTTGCAAGCTTACAGTTCAGTTTCAAAATACCAATCAAAAAGATTTTAATTATGAACTAACGCACATAATCGTAGACGGTATCTAAATTAAACTAGAAATTTTCAATGAACAAATATTGAGACGAGCGATTACTGAATTTATTACTATTTATTATAATATATTTCATTTTCAAATCAAATTGTTGATTTTAAATTAAATCAAAAATTTCGTAAATTCGGCTTTACAGATTGTTTTAAATATGCACATAGATATATTTATTATATACATTATATTTTAAACATATCCATATGCTTTTTTAACTATTTGTTGTTCTGTGGTCATAGTTCAATTGCACCTATAGTTGTGGCTGTTGCATACACTTAAGCTTTGATAAGCTTCGAGTATAATCCATTGTCGAACTTTTTGCTGGCCAGGTTTGATCATAAGGCGTCAAAGCTGTTAAGAAGCTTCAACAGCTTGTCAGAGCTTATTTAAGACTTGAGCACTCTGGTGGTCACATTGTGAATTACTTCACTTTAGCCGGTATTAAAAGAAGAGCTTCTTACAACATAGCTTCTGCAAAAGGAAAAAGCTTGACTAGCATAGCTAAGTACAACTGGCGCCCCTAGTGGGCATATTAAGCATTACCGTAAAACTGCACTGATTGCGAGAGAAAACATGCATCGAGGGTGGGTTGCAATGACAACTTTGGCGCATGCGTCGGCGTTGGCGATGTCTTCCTTCTCCCGTACGCTCTCTCTCTTTCGCTGTCTCTTTCTCTCTCTCAGTCTCTCTGATATTGTCATCGTCAGTTCAACGTTTTCAGGTTAAACCGTTGGAAATGTCAAAGGCATGACTTCAGTTTCAATTTCAGTTTCAGTGCGTTCTCTGCATTTGGAGCACTTTGCAGCTTACACAAAACACATCAAAACGGTATTTCTCAAACACGACAAAGTAAAACAAAAAAGAAACGCTTATCGAATAAATTGCGCGTGCATATTTGTTACTTTTTTTCTATTGTTTTAATTTTTTTTTTTTTTTTTTTAGTACGATAGCGTGTAGACATTTAGTCAGCAAATTGAATTCCACGCTGTGTTTTCTGTTCATAAACGCGCGCGTGCTCGCCTGCATGTGCGTGTGTGTGTGTATGTGTGTGAGTGTGTGTGAGTGTCTTTGCGTGTCTTTCGTATTGACTTTATAGGGCATACTTTATTATATAAAGATTGCTTGCGTATTGCTAACTGACAGTTGCCAGTTGCCAGTGGTCAGTGGCCAGTTGCTTTGATTTTGTCGAGAGACAGCTCATGCAGTGAAAATGTAATTAGAATCAAATGCAGGCCCATAAGTATGCTTGAATATCATACACACACACACACACAACACACAACACACACACACACATCACACAATCGTTTTCGTCGTAGCAACATGTCTTTGACTCAGATACGAAATTACTCGCACTTTGCCCCCAAGCACAAACAACTATACACGCACGCATGCCTACACACACATATATATACAAAGCAAGCACCCACACACACATACAATATTATTTTCAGTGAAACATTGACACTCTTCAAATCAGTGAACGGCTCTCGCGCTCTTTTGCCCTTCGTCAAATGTCAAAATATTGCGCAAAAAAATTGTTGACTCGCGCTCTTCTCAGCGCTGCTGAGCGTGGTGATGTTGCCAGCTTCGAATTAGTTTTCACATACAATAGTCACATGGTTTTTAGCTCAAAAAATGCAAATGAAGGCAATTGCGCAGTCGGCGCTCAGCTAATTCAATCATGCGATTTCATGCCTTCTGGCATAACATTAGCTTAATATATATTTATATGTATATATATTTTTTTATATATGCATGCTAGTTAATTTTATAAGCATTTTAATTGCCAACTAGCTTCATTTAAATTTTGCCGCCCTGCTCTGCGCACATTGTCAGGCGCCAACAACAACAACAATAGCAACAAGAGCGAAAACTCACAGCTGGCAGCGTCACTCTCGCGTGCTCTTGCACACTCTCCCATAGTGTTGTGCTTTCACTCTCTCTCGCTCTCTCTGTATCCCAATCTTCCACCCTCTCGAGTGCGTCTCTCGCGCCGTCATATTGGAGAAATCGAAATCCGATTGGCATGTCGCCTGCAGGTTTAGTCCTGACTCGTACGCATAACTGAAAGGTCCTTAAACCG
This sequence comes from Drosophila mimica, assembly GCA_037043585.1. Taxonomy (NCBI): domain Eukaryota; kingdom Metazoa; phylum Arthropoda; class Insecta; order Diptera; family Drosophilidae; genus Drosophila; species Drosophila mimica. Next base: position 91,829 of record JBAMBE010000312.1, on the reverse strand, counting down.
CCTTTGACAAGTACGCAAATAAATTTTTTTTTTTTTAAGTGTCTTGTCCCTCTGTGCCTGTGTGTTTGTGTGTGTGTGTGCTTGTGGAATGTGGAATGCGCGCTGGCAACAGCAACAGCAAAAACAACAGTAACAAAACAAGCACGGTGTAAAACAACAAACTCGAGCAGAACAGTAAAAAAAAAGAAAAAATATCAACTACAACAACAAGCAAAGTGATGATTAAGTTAAGCTAAGCAGCGACAAGGAGGACAAAAGCTGTGATTCCAACTAATGTCGCGCCAAATACCAGCTAAATAGGAAGAATAGGGAGAGAAGAAACAAGAAGCGTTAAATGTCGATGTTGGCGCTGTTTGCAGTTTGTATTTGATGTCGATTTGTTGTCGTTCGATTTTCATCGATGAAGAAAGGCGCCGAAATGAATGATACACAAAGAAAATGAAAATGGGCGACAATTGAAAGTGGAAGACAACTGACAAAAAATAATCAGAGTGTCGAAGTTGCCTGCTCTTTGATGAAGTAAAAACTAAACGCTAAATCAAGAGACCCGTTAAACGGCACGATTTTTGTTTTTCTCCATTCCGCTCTTACTGTGCTTTTGACAATTATCGTTTACCGTTTACCGTTTAATTTCTTGTGCACTTCTTACATATTGTGTACATCGCTTCCATTTCCACCGTCGCAGTCGCAGTCAGTCTGAGTCAGCGCTTATTCCTGCTGCCCGCTGTGCGTAGCAAGGGTTGTTTTTTTTTTTTTGGTTTTCTCATTTATTTATAAATTTTGGCCACGTTGCGCCTTTTACTTCAACCACTTGCCGCCGTCATCGACATCGTACGCGCCCTCTCGCAAGCGTTGGCGTACGGACCCCCTCAACCGGCCCTGTTCAGGGGCAGACATACAACACCGACACTCAGCCCCTTATTATATTTTTTAACTTTTGCTTCTTTTTGGCTGACATCCTTCTCGTCCTCAGCTGGCTCGTCCAATCGAGAAAATCACTATCACTATTAAAATATTGATCTGCAAATCGCTATGCAATTCGCGTTGCGATATTGTTAACGCTCATCGCATGACAAACACTCTTGTAACTGAAATAGTAGCAGAATACAACAAACGATAGACATAATTACTTAAACTCGTGCATAAAACGTTGATGTGTCCTTAACGTGAGTAGTGACAATAAACATTAAAGCGAAACTGCAACAGCAATAGCAGGAAAGAAACGAATATAATTATAATCAAAATAATAATAAAAGAAAAAGAAGAAGATATTGTTGCATATGTATGTACATACATATGTATAAGATCCGCTAATGTTGCACCCACCACCGTTCACCGCTATAGCCACCGCTCATCGCTCACCGCTTACCAATAGTACAACCACCACAACCACTACTATTACCACCACCACAACCACCACCATCATTATCAATACAACCACCAACAACAATTACTTGCAAACTGCAACAGCAACCAAAGCACAGCACTTAACTCCGGCTTGAGCCTGAATTCAACTTGAACCAGTTCCAACCGAGACATCAAGTAATTTAATGACGTTTCTCAAAATGTCTTCAACGTTTACATTTGCAAAAAGTGAGCGACTTTTTCCAATTATATAAACCAATACAGATAAAGATAGATACTACATATATGCATATGTAGACACTACATGTTCTTCTTCCTTCTAGTAGCTCTCGTTCTCATTCTCGTTCTCGTTCTTGTTCCTGTTCTCGTTCTCGTTCTAGCTATGAATAAATACTTTTCGCCTATTAGTGTAGTGGTCCATCCGTACACCCTCCATATAGTCTCTATAGTCACCCAATTCCAAAGCAACACCACTCCACCTCACCCTCAACCCGAATAGCACCCTTAAAATAAGGATGTTTGTTTGTTTTTTTTTTTTGGTTTTTTGCCCAACTTGTTTTGTGTTTTTTTCCATGTTTGCCACTTTACATGTACTTACATATATGACTGACAATCGAAATTCTCGTTGTGCGAATTTAGTTGAACAGCATACATAACTATATACATATATTATATTTAATGCTTCCTCGTCATTCTTCCATCTACCTATGTACATACTCGTATATTTTAAATATTTCTTCAACTTTTATATTAACCTCTTTCGCAAAAAACTTTCGTCAACTTTCGTTTGGAGTTTGAGAGAGCTAACGAAAAATGCAAAATCCAAGCATCATACAATTTTTATAAGTTTTCCAAAGTTATAAAATTGTAGCTGAATTTATACATACGTGAATGTATCCCCTTATTTCGTAGTCAAAGTTACGTTTTAAAATATCTCAAAATCCATTAAATTACTGGCTACTGGCCTGAGTTCGAATTGGCAACATGTACATGATTTTCATCTGAATTCACAAGCTTGCTTCAAACTACATTTCACACAACAAATTCAAAAGAAAAAAAGCATGCACCGATTAAAAACAAACTATAAACCAAATCGAGATATATTTTTATGTTGTTTTTTTTTTTTTATTTATTTAACATTTGCGAATGCTTTTGATCTACATACATATGTACGTGTTGCACACTGCATTCAGGATCAAGATTAATGTATGAACATAAACCAAATAATAACCAAATCAAATGTAAAATTCCAAAATAAATATTGAAAATTAATTTAAAAAATTGGATTTGTATTCTTACTCGTATATGTTTTAATTTTCGTAGTTTCCACCTTTAATGCGTTTCTCGTTCCTCGTTATGTTTACCAGTTAATTTTGATGTATAAACGAAAAGAGCATAAATTGCCAGACAAGAAAAAACTTAACTCAAGCAACACAGACGAATAAAAAAAAAAAAACTAAATAAGAAACAAGAAAACGAATTGGGGAAAAATACACATAAATTCTTAGTGTGTTTTTTAACCCTAAAATTCTTCAAATTCCCCTCTAAAAATAATCTCAACACAAAACTCAAACACACAAAACTATAATTCAATTTAACGATTCCTCATTAAATAAACGCAGCCGAAAGTGAGCATTTAATTAAACCTCGAGCACGTGGGCTTTTGGAAGAAGGTAAGTGAGAAACCAGTTTTTAAAAATGTAATTTTAAAATACCTATAACACATTTAAGCTTTTGATGAAAGGATAGTTCTCTTCTTATCTAAATTCGCACGTAACTCGAATTCTTAAATGACACGAACTTAAAATGATATCAAGAAACACTTCTTGTATTCTGCAAAATCGAATTACCAGCTTTTACCCCTAGTCTAAAAGAGATAGTTAACAATTAAAGAATTAATATTTAGCCTGACATATATTCTAGGCAGAGATCCTTTCAAATAAGTTTGATATTTAACTTTTCAGGACTAATCATTTCCCAGACATACTTACTAAGTATAGATCTTTCCTGCTAAGTTTGAACCAGAAAAAATTGAATTTTCGGAGAGGTGTTTTTGTATCTTAGATTTTAGGACATAGGGTATCATCTAGACTAGGTACTACGTAAAACTGTCGAAAGGTAAAGACCTGGGTATCAGGGTATTTTCTAGTCGAGCTCGGGACAATAGCATTATAGCTTGTTTTATTTGGCTATGTGGCTGGGGACAATTTCAAATGCAGACGACGGGCTTGCTCTAAAATATTGGTTATTAGCATAGTAGTTGCTAGTCCGCTGTTAGGTGGGGGTAGGGAAGGGGGAGTGGGTGTATGTGTCTTTGTCGTCATTTTGAATTGCTGACAAGGCAGCTAGCGCTTTTTGTTGCCTACTTTTTGGGGTCAGGGACTTGTTTTGTCAGCTCGCTAGACGCAAGTACACTCTGCACACATCAGAGAGAAAAAGAGAGAGAGAGAGAAAGAGAAAGCGAAAGAAAGAAAAAAAGAGTGAGAGAGATAAAGAGAAAGACAGAGAGAGAGAGAGAAAGAGAGAGAGAGAGAGAGAGAGGGAGGGAGGGAGAGCTATAAAGGGAAAAAGCACGTCATTGCCTATACATCTATTTATCGCTACCCATCATTATCTTTTTTGTTTTTTTTTTTTGTGTATAAGCGCCACGTCGCCGGCTGGGCTGCATCCATTGTTTTGTGAATCATCGCCAAATGCATTGGCCGTCGTTGCCGCTGACAATGCCTCAGCGCCAACAAAGCATCAACTAGATAAGTGCCACCCACCCGATTGGCATGTTTTCTCTTCCCCCGATCCCCCGCAACCCAATCAGTTCTTTTGCACCAACCCCCGCAGTACGCCCACACACTGATGTTGTCGTCATCGACTGTGGCTGCAGCTGTGGCTGCGGTTGTGGCAGCTTCAGTTTGGCCTTTGTTGCAGCGACTGCCGATTGCGGATAATTTAGTGTTAATCGAAGTGTATTAACATCCATTTCTGACTACTTCTTACTCTATCTCTCCATTTTTCGTGCTTCATGCTCTGTCATTATGTTTAAAGTGCTAACATAAAACGTATTCGTTAGCATTTATCGTTAATGCGGCTAATTTATAATTAGTTTCTTGATGCCCCAATTGAAGTTGCTTCTCCGCCAACTAGAGATGGCCGTGGGACAATTGTGAAAGTATTGACTATTAAATAACTTTGACTATTAAAATTGTGGGATGGTCCAGCGTACAAGACCATTCCCGACAATGCCGAAAAACTCGATCAATAAATGCCAAACGCATTAAATTTAAAATGAAAAAATACTTAAGTGTCGAAAGTGGTAACGTTTTTATACCCTCAACTCATTAAAAATCGGTAAAAAGATTATAATGGTTTTGTAAATTAAAATGTATGTAACAGGCAGAAGGAAGCATCTCAGACCCCTTAAAGGATAAGTTATCGAAGTCGGGCTCACTTGACTCCAGCATTCTTACTCGTTTTTTGATATGATTCACACAGCATTAGTTTTCTTGTTACTTATGCAGAAATATTTTAAGATTTGATATGTACATTTCAGACTGTTTTTCAATTCACATAATTTCAACAACAGCCAAACTCTAAACTCAAAGAGAGCTATCGAGCAAATTGAATTATTTCTTTCTAAATTTCACTCTTTAAAATTTATTTATTAGTTCGTTTCGAACTTCTATTGTTCAGTTTCACTGAATATTAATCAGATTTTTACCTTAAGTGAATACATTTTCTATCTAGAATTTGTTTCTATATGCTGGAACAAAAGAATTATCCTAGTCCGATTAACATGACATCCTCGAACTCATATAAAGTATATACATATATACATACATGTACTCTTGATCAGCATCTGTCTATAGACTTTAAATTTAAAAAAATCCATAAATTTATATAAATCTATAAAATTAACATTGAAAATAGACTGATCTGTGCCCGCGTCAGACAAGGTGCTAAAATTGGAGTGCTACGTCCACTAGGGAGCCAAAAATGGAAGTAACATGCTAATCACCACCAAGGATGGGCATATAACTTTTTAGATCACGCCCACAACCGCCACCTCCCAGGAACTTCGGCACTAGAAATCTGAAATGTACATATCTTCCATAATTTATAAGCTAGAGTCTATCCACCACTCCGCCGAAATAACTGGTATCAAAGTATTATGCAGTCTCTCTTATTTTTTATTAATATAATTCAAAATGAGGCAAGCAAAAAAAAGTTTAACAAATTCATGAAAATTGGATGGCATTTAAAATGTTTCGCCGAAAAGCAGACGGCGGTGGGCCTTGAAGCGTAACTTATTATCGGCCTGAATCTGATGATATTCCACTTCGTGATCTGGCGCACTCATGGTCACATAACTGCTCGGCTCACAGAGTTGCGAGTATTTTTTATTGAACTCCCTGTAGCCTTTGTAGAGCAGATAAAGCTCCGGATAGTCCAAAATTGGATAAGTATCCGCATGCACCCTGCGATCAGTGAGGCGCACGAAACGCATCAAATCCGTACCACGGACCGACGAGAATTCACAATGGAACACATAGATGCGACGGTGATCCTCAGTGGATGCGTTCGCCGAAAAGGCAGCCAAGATCTGGTCGACGTTATATTGATTAAGGGCGCCACGTACATAAATGGCCACCTTCGAACTCGTACGGATATCGAAAATCGCTAATCTGGTAATTATTCTCCTACAATTCGGGGAATTCCCCACGCAACAGACGAGCAAGCGTATCGCTGGAAATCGTCGGTAGATCCTTGCGCCGCATCCCACTGTGCAGAATTGGCAATGAAAATGGCTTGCTTAGATCACCAATCAATTGCGGTCCATCGCCTAATATATTGAGAAAATCCTGAGGCACCGTTCCAGTTGTCGGTGCTTCCAGATCACAAGGTAATGATGATTACTTACGTGTATCCTCGACGTCACGGTCCCCATCCTGCAGCTGGCTGAGCTTTCTATTCGACATGACGATACCGATTTCTGACAATTTGCATCATTTTAGCAAACAGCTGATTGGCTTCGTTAATTCGAGTTGATTTGTTGCTGATCCTTCTTCTTCCCTGACAATTAGTATTCTGTGGCTGCAATATGCAAACAACTTTATTAACAGCGATTTGTATTTAACTGATTTAGTCTTACGCTTTCTCCTAGTCGACTAGAGCACTATAACTTGTGTATAACTGAGTTGCATCGAGCAGCCTTCTTTTTATGGGATATATTTAATGAAACTATTTAAAGGCATTGTTTAGGCCTAGTTAAGTAATAGAGAGAAATATTGAATCGAATGAAGAATATAGAATAAATCAATGCTCGCTCAGTTGAATCGAGCAGAAATAAGTTCGAGTTTGAATTGACATTGACAAATAGGGTAAATTATACTAAATAGTATCTAAATATACCAAAAATACACTCCGAAATTTCAGAAATGTTTTCTATTAAAATGAAATAAAAAAAGCAATATAAAATATTTGTGTTATGTCAAATCTTAGAATACTAGTTATTGTAAGAATTAAGTTTGCATATATAAAAAAAAACCCTAACTTTTACAAAGACACAACCTTCGATTATATATCTAATATATACATTGTGAATAATGAAATGAGCTTAAGTATAAAGCGCTTTCTTTGAAATTATGTAATTTATTGCTTCAGCAATTAATAGAGTTAAAGATGAAAACTTATTTTATGCAGCCAAACCAAACCCCAGCAAAGTATAATTTTACTGTCTTTAATATTTAATATTCTATTTATTCTCATCGTGTTAACAACAAGAAAATTAGAGCGACCTAGTCAAAAGAGTTCGACTTGAAGATAGCATGTTAAGTTAAATACGTTACTACTAATAAATCGTAAATTGAGAATTTTTATACCCATTAAAAATGGGTAAAAACGGTATAATGGTTTTGTGGAAATGTATGCAACAGGTAGAAGGAAGTATATATAAATTATATACTTTATTTATATATACTTCCTGCTTGATCAGGGTCATCAGCCATGTCCGTCTGTGTGTATGAACACGCAAATCTCAGAGACTATAAGAGCTAGCGACTTGAAATTTAGAATATAATGTCTCGTGTACCAGGCGCAGATCAAGTTTGCTTTATTTTATCGATAACTGCCGCTGTTGCTCAATTAAGTGAGTATAAATACACTGTGTTACTAGCAATATACCTTATAAATTTGGTGAGTTAAGCTTACAAATTGCGTGAGATATATGGTCTTATCGATTTACAGCAACAGGTGTATCGGTGAGAGAGAGAGAGAGAGAGAGAGATAGAGAAGAGAGAGACAGTATTATCGTATCGCTATTAAAGACAGTATTAATTGAAGTTGATGTGAATATCATAATATCGTCAAATAGGGTCTGTCATGGGTGTGTAATCGATAGCAAGCCAAAGATTACTATTCTTGTCGTGCTTTGTGTTTGCTGCTAATGGATCCATTAGGAAGGCGTGTTACTTTGAATACAATCTGCATTTGACCGCAACAACAACTCTTGTCCATTGTATAAGTGCAATGCAAAGCAAGTTTGGGCCGAGAATTGCTGTTTGCCTCCATTTGCCGCCTTGTTCCAAAGGTCTACCATTACCAGACTAACACTCAGAAAAAAAAACGGTCTGAATTTTATAAATTCGCCTTTTGACGCCGAGGGTACTCAGCCAATTATCGGGAAAGCATATTTCTAAAAACGGGGGTTTTTATTTTTTTAAATTCAGGATAAATACTTCCAAAATGTAGAAAACATATTTATAATTTTCAGCATGCTTTTCATATATGCACAAGCACAATTCTAAGATTAGATATTTTGTAGCTTATGTTGGTATTATTTATAAACCTTAGTGTTTTCAGACTTCACATATACACACATTTTAGATAGCTTATACTCCTAAATATTTATTTAATTTGAAACAACTTTGGAATCCGCATCTGTTGGATCGCGAGTTCAGTGATTTCCATATAAGCTACTCGGCATCTAAGCTTAACTCTAACAGCTAAACTCTAACACTAAAGCTGACCCAGTATTTGAATTTTGGAAATGATCTTTTTTCTCAGAATATGGGTTTGCATTTTTACAATTTAGAAATTAATGTTTAATATTTTTTCCAAGTGTAGCATATGCTGCGTGTCAGTTTCTGTTGGGCCTGTCACTCAAGCCATTGTATATGTGAGCTTTGTTTGTACTGTGCGTGCGACAACTGGATATTGCCATATTGCTTGTAGTATTCGTGTTCGTGTGTATGTGTTGGCTGGTCTTTGTGTGTATTTGTGTACTTAGCCAATATGGTAGGTACGTTGCTTTTGACACGTTGCAGTTGTTGTTTGCGTCATTGTTCCTGTTGTATTTGTTGTTTTTTTTTATGTGATTAGGTTATCGGTCTCGCAAGCCTCTCGCTTTGGAGCCACAATAGAAAGTAAGAAAAACACGTGATACACAGTGATAGAGCATTGGAGCTCTGCCACAATAGACAATTACTTAATCACACGAATGAATTATATGACAATTGTGTACCACTCAGAAGATGCATTTGGCTCATCTGCAAGCGAAAGTGATGTTTAGAAAGTGAGTATATTCTGATATTGCAATTTATGGGCTTGGCTAATAAATTCCAATCTTAAAAGCAGGTTCCCAGTAACTTACCCTCCGAATTTGGCAATTTATCTGTAAAATTGTGGAAGACATTGCTTCCTACGATTTTTTTGGTGGTTGATACAGGGATATGTGTTTTCTCGATTCCGATTTGCAGTTATTGACTTGATTGATTTTATTAGTTCCCCAGAATATATATTTAAGGTTTATAAATTCGGTATTAGAGTATAAAAATACGTTATACCAAAAAGGTGTAATAGTATATTGGTTTTGTTCAATGTCCGTCATGCTGTCCGTCCGTCTGTCCGTCTGTATGAACGCGCGTTTCTCCGTCACCCTTAGAGATAGAGACTTGAAGCTTGGAACATATACTGGTAAGTACCCTCAAAATTTAAAGTGTCAAGGATTTGGTCCTACGTCCACCAGGGAGCTAGAAAACCGCTAAATTCGACTTTAGCAAATCGATAAATCCACATATCTTTCACAATTTAATGGATACAGCCACCAATTTTGGTTGGTAGGTTGTTGGCGTAGTCCTTCAAATATCGGCATGTGCCACGCCCACCTCCGACGCCCCATCACACCCGCCCTTAAAATTTTTAAATGGCTATATCTTCCGAAGTTTTTGATTAGGGAACGTCAAATTTGGTAGGTATATTATTGGTGGTCCTTTAAGAACCGATGTTGCCACGCCCACAACTGCGCCTATAATCGACAATTCCGATTCTAAATCGATAACTCCGCATATCTGCAAAAATTTTAAAGATAGAGTAACCAAACTTCGAAGGTTATTTGCTGGTAACCTCCTCCAAGAATTGGCATATTAATTTTTGGACCACGCCCACAACCGCCGCCCCAGGAACTTCGTCCCTATAAATTTGCAATCTAGAGTCGCAAAATTTTGAAGGTATGTTGTTAGTAACACCCTTCAAAAATCTGAAAAAGAAATTTGGACCACGCCCACTTTCGCCCACAAAAAAAATGATAAATGCCTGTATCTCCCGCAATTTAAGTTAGTTATTTTTATTTTTTCATGTAATGCATTTATGCATGCATTTATAATCAAATTCACTTGCACTTTGCACTTGCAAATAAAGTTGCCAGTACAAGTGAACTTTGTGACGGAAGTCCATTATTTCCAGCGTTGCCAATACGTGCCAATTTGTAACAATGTAATGTAACAGAATACTTACTGTTAATTTTGGCGCAATGCTGTTTATCTTGCAATTTGGTCACTCTTAATCGAGCGCGCCAAATTGTGCCAACTTGCTTCTATACAATATCTCAATTTTGTATAAAATATTAATTCTAGTAGTTCGATTGTTAATATTCAAAACTAATTTATCATTATTTTAATTTATCCTTAAATTAAGAATTAATTTTGATTTCAAATAAGTTTTAACGGCGATACTTTTTTAACGCGATAGTTTCATCGCATGCTCACAGCAGCTCTACACGAGTCAAGGTAGCACCACAATTGTTGTGTTTCATTTTATAAAATTCCATTTTATAATTTATAAAATAAAACGAAACACAAGAATTTAGTCCGATTAATATAAATACAAATTTATAATTATATACATTTTTCTTATATTTATAATATATGTGTATATATATTATATATTATATTTATAAAAATTTAAATTAATATATGTAATGGTATAATAGTATTTCGCTGTCAGTTACGTCCGACTGCAACGTTCTATCTTTTTTTTTTTTTAATAATGCCAATAATAAAAATAATGTATTACAATAATAATAATTTTTAATAAATGTTTGAAAAATTAACTTGGAAATGTATAAATAAATATTGAAATAAATAAATATAGTTGATAGGTATACATTTATAGATATGTATATGTAACGAGTAGTTACGGTGCTGTTATATGGTAACGCTGGTTAACCGAAGGTTAACAGCTGTATAAGTATTGTTGAGGAGGATCAGTAGAACGGGAAAGTCGAGTTGTAAAGTTGTCGGTACGTCGATGAATCAGGTCGTTAATTATTAAGACGCACTTTACTTTGTTAATCTAATACTCTTACTTCAATATAATACTTAACTCTTATATTATTAATAAACAGGACATAACCAGTCCTACATATATATAGATTGTTTATGAAGCCGTATATAAGGTTCTTATCGGACTGGAGTATATACTTGTGCATATATGCGTTGCATTAACGCTGTTCTCGCTGCATTCGCATGAAATCGATTATTTTACACAAACCGTTGGCCGATTAAGCCGCATTTGTCGCAATCTGCCGCTATAACTGAGTGTGTGCGTTTGTGTGTTTGTGTGTGACAGGTAAGTGAATTTATGTTGCACACGCTATGCAAAACCTGCCACTGTTTTTGGCCATAAGACCGTGAGCACCACCCGCTGCAGCACTCGCCCCCGCATCGCGTCAGTTCGCGCTAACAACATTCACAAAAAAATAAAAATAGAAAGCAAACCAGAAAGGAAAAGGTTGGTGAGGTGAGGTGAGGAGTGGACCCAGGCAAGGCTCGACTCTGCTCTGCTCCTGAACATTGTGGCAGCAATGTCGCCTGGTTGCCCACAAAAGTTTCCCAGCCAGGCGAAACGAAATATTATTTATTTGCTGGACTAAGGATGAGGCAGATAGGCCCGGCTTACTACCCGTACACGTTTTCCCTTACGTAAGCCCAACTACATTCGCTCTCTCTCGCTAACACTCTTTTTCGTTATATCTCTGTTTGTCCATTTTGTTTGCGATTTGGGCCATTCTGTTGCCCATTTTAATGGCCATTTTGCAATGCATACACGTAAAACACTTAAATTTGAAGAACATTTATTCACCGGGGACAGTTGTACAATAAAACAAAATAAAGAAGAATATAGTTCTATAATTAAGAGAAGATAAGATGTACATTTATTAGGGGAAGATAATAACAAAGATTCTAATAAATAAAATATACCAAAGATCTGGAATATGAAACATTAACGATCCGCTCTAATCAATATATGTATGGATACAATAGTTTTAAGGCTTAAAGTTTAAAGTTATGATTTAAATGGCCAAAGTCAATTAGAGTTTGGTATATCACAGCCTTAAGCCAGCGCCAAGCAAATAACGTGTGTGTGTATGTAGTAGGCTATTAATGTACACACACACACACACACTTATATGTATATATATACATATATATATATAATTGATTGCTGGGACTCGACTCGTCAATTGACTGGCAGGCAAACAGCCAATACCCAGAAACGATTTGAGGCGTCCTTTTGTCATAAGTTGGGCCTTTGGGCGCCTGCTGCCTTACACTCATTTAACGAGTGGCTGAAAAAGCAGGATATAGTTAAATTTATTTTTGTTGTTGTTGTTACTTCTGTTGTCGTCCTTTGTTTTGGTCTATAAGCCCAAGGGTATCAAATTTTTAACCACGCGTCACACATGACAGCACAAATTTAACATTGAAGGCAGCAACACTAGCAGAAAATGCTGGCGCAGTGCTGCTGTATATAGTGGTAGTGGTGGTGGTGGTGGTGGTGGTGTTGTTGGTAGTGGTGCTTGTGATTGTTGAAGGCATGCCACCGCAATTGAAATAGTCTGGTGGATATTGGGCCAGTGCTGCTCTGCTTGAAGTAGCTTTATTGCTTTGCCTTTTGCTGACTCATTCGACACCTGAAAACGAAACCGGATTGCTGTCGTCCTGCTGGTGGCACTGGTGGCAAGCTGTCTGTCTAACTGCCACCACCAATGTCTAACATGTTTTTGCATTGGTTTCCAGTAGGAAACCGGCAACAGCTCAAATGAAAACAGCTCTTTGAAAAATATATGAATATGAAACTTCTCTTGTCACTCCTACCACATTGATCAGCTGGCGAACACTTCGAATTATATATTAACGAGTTTCAAATAAAACAAAGTGTGGAGACCTTAGTCAAAATGCCCTTAGACTGGTTCTGACTCTCTTTCAAATCGCATCGGGTTAAAAGGTCCATGAACAATTTAGTTGGAATCACATCAAACTTATTTTCAAAGCTCTCATTTGGGTATGTCCGTCATCAAGTTCGAAAAATCGATGGGAAGGTGTTGTTCGAAACAGCATTAAACACATTTTTTATGCCCAATTAAAAAGAGGCACAAATTTGTGCAAAAGTATGCAATACGCAGAAGTCTATATATGTAAGGAGTAATTTTATATATATTTTCATAACCGTCTTTAGTCGCTAAGATTTCAGTGATACGCAATTCATGGTGTTTATTTTGCACATCAGTGATGCACACTTTAGCAGGCAAAAAAAAAAATATATATATTTATATATTTTCTTCTGTAACCATTAATTAATAAATGGTTGTAAATATAAAATATAATAAATATATAACATAATTTGTTCTTAAGGGTAAGTGTTGGTCAAGTATTAGTTATTCAAAATGTAAAATTCTCTTCTAGAGAATATTGTTAAAAAGAAAATATACCAAAGTGTGAATTAAAAAGTCTAGAGTAATACTAGATGTGGGGGTATTGAAATGGATAAAAATAGAATTATAAACCAAGCGGAATTTCTTACATAAAAGCATAATAACAAAACATCCAACACAGAGACGTGAACGGAGTGAACTGAGCGAAATATTGTTTATTTATTTTTTTAATGTAGAAAAAAATACAAATTATTGAACATTATCGCGGTCAATTCCTATCTGAGCCGATAGCTAGCCGGAAAAGGGATGTATTGGTTCCTCCGATAGGAAATGCTTAACAAATTTAAGAATATGAAGTAGAATTTATTTAATCGATAATTATCCGTATTTGGAGAGGAGATGTCCAATACCAATAAAACACACAACTTTTAGTTATAGTTTTCTAACCAAGATTTGTTGGGAGACACAGAAACTTAGTTACTGTAAATTATCGCTATTAGTTTATTTCATTAAAAAATGTTACATACAAGACTTGGGTTTGGGTTATTTACTAGATGAGCTCTCTCAGCTAAAGCATTTTCGACTAGGATATTTAACCATTTTAAATGTTTGTTTATGCAGCAATCCAGGAATTTGAGCCTCCTCTTTGGCAGAGGCTCATTCTCTTTGTAAATGTCACTTTAACATATGACAACGCACATTCTGTGGCATAAGTTTTGTTTTTGTTGACGCCTCTGCTGATGCTGTCTGTGGTCCTTCCATTGTCCTGCCAAGTTTGCAGCTGCTGCTGCGGCTTCTATTCTGTTTGCCTTTGAGTCGTTGCCGCCAAAAGTTAAACCCTTTTTCACTGTGTGCGAGTGTGTGTGCGTGTGTGTGACGGTTTTCTGTTTGCCTAATGTTTACTTCTCACTTTCAGGCAATGTTTTCATTAGAATATCCCCTAAAAAAAACGAACATTGAAAGGCAAACAAATGGCAACAGCAAGAAAAAGTGAAAAGTCGAGACAGCTAAACTAAAAATAAGACTGCGGCACAAAACAAATACGCACACACATACACACATACACACATACACACACAGAAATTACATAGAGCATTGCGTAAAAGACGAAGGCGGCGCGGGGGCAAGGATCGGGGTAAAACGGCTTGACATTCAGTTCGTTCATGTTTTCATATCTTGCTGCGTCGGCCCAACTTTAACTTGGCCTGTAGAGTGCCCAGCCAGGCTGCTAACCCCCCACCTCAGTTATATCGTAAACCAAGATATCAGCCTCCCTCCCTCATACCCTCCACCTTTTTCTGGCTTTGGCACCGCATCTTGTTCGGCTTGTTGTTGTTTTTATTTTTTGTTTATTTTTCTTTGGCATATTTTAGAAACAATAAAGGCAAACTTTGAGCGCTTTATGTGGCCACCAGGGCCAGGTCTTTGTGTCCTGAGAGTGCCCTGTTCGCCTCCCATTTTGGTATTTCTTGTTAGCCATCTTCATTTGGGCAGCGTTAACGCCGTCTGCAAGCTGAACATAAAAAAGGCGAATTAAGTGAAATGACTTCAACAGCACACCAAAAAAAAAAAAAAAAAAAGTCCAAAGCAGCGATTTATGAAAAGTATTTCCGTTTTCTGGGTTCTGTAAGCTGTGCCTGTTAATTTTCCTTTGCTATTTATGCGCACTTTTCTTTTATTTTCTTGAATATACACTTATCGATTGAATTTTCCATGTATTAGCAAAATGTGTGCGTGTGTAATACACAAAATAAATGAGGTTTATCAGAGTCCATTCCAGTCCAACGGTCTCTCTCGCAATAAATTGATCCAATTAAACGAACTGATTAAACGCACATTTAAATTTATTAATAAAACACATTTGATTGTGGTTGAGATTTTTCTCAACTTTATCTAAGTATCGAGCTGGAAATATTTAATATCTACAGTATCTTCAGAGAATCTTCTAGTTAATGGGTACACGGTGTCAAATGGATTTGATTGACAAGTTAGCTTAAGCTTAACCAAACCATGCTGAACGGGTTCATCTTTTCGGGATAAATTAAACACACCAAAGTTTCTATATGTTTTTTTTTTTTGTCGCATTCGCTCAGATCTCAGTTTAGCTTGAAAATTGTCAGCTTTTTGTGGCATTTGTCGGGCTTTTGACAATTTGACATTGTGGTTTTCAAATTGCTCATTTGCTGTCTTGAGAGTCATTATTATTATTGACCCTCGTGGTGAAAGCGTAACCACAACGCCAAGCTTAATAGCCAGTGCAATGGCAATCGTTAAGCAGACTTTTCCAAACATTTTCTTTTGTTTCGGCACCGCACTCGTGTGTTGCATGTGACAAGTCAAGTCTGCTTACCGCATATTTCTTTTAACTTTCTGTGCCTTGAGACCGCAATGTGCTCTATTTTCCGAAGAAAACTCATTAGGGAGCTGGTTGCTCGAAATGGACAATGAAATCGCATTAATACTTTTTAAACTGAGTACAAAATGGGCAACGCGTATACTGGTTAGGATTCCTGTGTCATTCATTTTCAAAAATAATGTCGATGAAATCTCAAATACAAATTTGGCTACCTATCATAGTGTTATTCATATGATGTATAATCAACGGATTTGAGAAGCCGAAATGATGCAAGTCTGTTTGTCAGCCGGTCTCAATTGTAAATGCTTTCGACTGTCATATTTTTGACACGGACATCCATGAAGCCAGCTACAAATTTGATGAGTGGGTGGCGTATGAGTCATCTTGGCCTAGTGCCCACATATTTAATTGATCAAGTTAGCCAAGTTGGAAAAACGATTGCATATCCAAATTCAAAATGAAACTGCTCAGTGAAGAATTGCAAAAACTTTGACCAGCTCTGGCTTATGGAAGTCTTGCCACTGCTTCGCCTACTGTTCACTGGAAATTGGGTCAGTTCAAAAAAAAAATAAGTAAATAAATAAAGCGGGAAAAATTTAAGCTACTGCGAAAATATATAAGGGTTGATTGAGTTTTCCATTCATTCATTGTAGATTTCGATTCAAGTAGATTTATAAAAATTTTTAGTGTAATTTATAATTATCCATGAAATTCAAAATACATCTCGTGCACGTTCCAAATGTGGAAGGTCTCAGTCGTATAATTTTAGTTAAGTCTTAGTCCTTTAGCTGGTCAAATACTAATTTATTTAAATAAGTTAGGTATTTCGATTGATTCATTTTTTACTTGTCAATAATATTAAGTGGTGTTTGGCTAGAATAAATCAGGACATTAGACCAAATCGAATTTTGGTTGCTGTTCGGCGTCTCTATTTTCAATCAGTTAATCTATGTTAAAGGTTCTAATTGGATGCCCTGGAATAATATAATAATTAATTTGCTTATTCTAAAGTGTTTTTCATGTTAATTTTTCTCACCAACATTTTAATGCAATGAATTGTGCATTTCCAATCAATTAATTCACAACACAGCCCGAACTTAATTAATGCGATTATTTGACTACAAACCCCAATAGATGTTTTGGTAGCTTTTTTGACTGCACAATTTATTAGTCGATTATATCATGTGTAAAACGATTGATGACTCCGTACCACAAATGTAATGTTAGATTTAATTATTCAATATTTTATGCCATTTAATTGTTGTTGATGTAGGCGATAACCTAAGAAATTCTTGTATTAATATGAGCAAGCAAGCCCTTTGCAAGAATATGTTACCTTTAATGCATTTGATTTGCATTTGTTTCACTGCTGCAGCGGTGGCAAGGTCTGCTGATGCTACTGCTGCTCAACGGGGCAGCATTAATGGAACTCCAGCGTGGCTATTGCGCATATTGTGCGCCAGCTTAAATAGCTTCATTTGTGCGCTGATGCCTCCGTCGAGACGTGGCCAGTGTAAATTAAATTTTATTTTATAATCAATTCAAGGCAGTGCAGCTAGCCTGGAATCTGAGACAGCGACAGAGTTAGAGGGAATGAGAACTCGACCCCAATGGCGGCTTGGGAACGACAGGATACCTTTGGACTGAGACCTGACCTAAGCCACGTGACATACCAATGCCCGTGGCGGAGCTGAGGAGTTGGGCTCTGTAGTTCTGTACAGCATACAACGACACAAATTTATTTAACTGGCGGCCACACGGCGCATACTTGAATTTATTTGCTCGGCACTTGATGATGGCGGAGGTGTAGCTCCAACTAGGACTCATGGCGGGGATGTGCTCTGCAAAGTTAAAGTAATGCCAAAAAGTATGCAAGCTACAAAAAAAAAGAAAAGAAAACGCAAATTGTGACGGCAACGTGGATATAGATAGAAAGAGAGAGAGAGAGAGAGGGTGAGAGAGAGAGAGAGAGAGAATGAGAGAGAGAGAGAGACAGAGAGAGCAAGAGAGTGCGAGAAGAGGCTAAGTACGAAAAACGAAACTTTTGCTCAAGTTGTGTGTTGCAAGTTGTTTCGCAACCATGCCACGCCCAATCACTACCCAACACCATCCCCCACACCACCATAGCCAAGCTAGCTCCACAGCGACTGGCGTTGAAATGAGCCGCGCACTGTTTGACACACAAATACACACACACACACCCATACACATACACATACACACCCACACATAGAGCCACTTGGCGGCCGTTGTCATGAATTTGAATTTTTATATAAAAGGGGGCGTTGTCCCCACGGGGTGGCAGGCAATGTGTAACTCCGTTACCATAAACATTGCCTCCAGGCTATATATGTACCCAGTAACGACGCAACCAACCGAAGCCGATGACGATGACGCAGACGAAGCCAATGCCGAAGTCGAGTCGTATATGTGTCAATAGCGATTAAATTAGTATTTGTGTTATGCATAGCCTCTAATCAGTATTTTAAATGCATTATAACCTTACACAAGGAAAGGCATTGCCTCATTTCTTCAACGTGCATCTAAATTTAACTACTATACAAAATTTAAATGAGAACAACAGGAAAAAAACAATTTCAAGGTATATTATTTATATCGCTTATTCGATTTGGATAACAATCTGCATTGTGTCATAAGCAGCAAAGTTCCTTATATTGAATTCAATTTGAATAAGACTGTTTGACGTAATCAAACACAAAAAAAAAAAAAAAAAAGCTTATGGCTTCTACCACTTGGAATGAAATTTAATCGATATTGTTCTCTTTAAGTAATATGCAAAAATTCATCACTTGCATCGACTTAAAATGTGTACAGATTTCACACTGTCGGATTGCTCGTATTTTGAAATTGCTTGGCTATAGTTCTAAAATTAATTAATATTAAAAATAAATCTTAAATGAAAGATGCTCAATTAGTACTACGGATTTCAATTGTTGTTCTTGTTGTTGTGTGGGTGTGTGTGTGTGTGTGTGTGTGTGTACAATTTGTTTGTGCTCGAGTTGTGCAAATGTGTTCATTAGGAATGCAACTGTGTGGCATCTTCTTATCATTTCCATAGTGGCTGGCACAGTGGGCTATGTGCGGGGGCAGTTGTAGCAGCCTCATTAATAACTCATTGTTGTACTTGTTGTGTTCTTCTTCTTGCTGTTGTTGCCAGTTGACAGTTGAAAGCCGTCTTTCGTGATTCGCTAGAGGCTTAGTGACACTTAGACAAGTCGGCAACAGACCCACCCAAACATCTGCCACCAGCCATCCATAGTGACTGCCATTCATTCATTCATTTTGTGCAACGGCTGATTACACGACTTACACTCAAGTGGCCAAGTTACCACCCACCACTTCTCTCTTATCCTTCCCCTCCCCCCACCACCACAGTTGCTGACATGATTAGCGAACGTTGTTCGTTCGAAATTGCATATGAATAAATCAATGTCAAATTCGAGTGCCCTTTGATTTGATTGACTGAGCTGTGGCGACAGGTTTCCAAATAATAATTGGCATAAGCTATTGGGCTTGTTGTGCTGATCTTCTTCTTAAGAAAGTTAAATTCATCGATAATTAGCCGACAGCTGTCGATAACTGATAGTTTGATGCGATTATTATTATCATTATCATAATTATTTGGTGGACTTAATGCGCTGCTTCATGCTTCAGCCCCAATTCCTGAACGAATGCAAGCATCTTTGGCAGGTTGAGGGTTTCTATGCCCTCGGAGGCTTAACCATTTTTCCTTAGCATATCACATACATGTATTTTTCTAGTTAAGCCGACGCAATCCGCTTTGTGCTTGGAGGCTTCTTTCTCATTGCAATGTTTTAAATTAAATATGCCGGTGTTTTTCCTCAGGGGTTCGCTTTGCAAAAATTGTTATTTCTCACAATGTGTGGAAAATACATATATTAAGGATAACCTCATTCAGGAATCTCACCAAATACATTGCCATCCTCGAACATTACGCAGTTGAAAAGTTTTCATATAAAATCCATTTTGAATGTGCGAAGTAATTTTCAGCAACAATTTGTATCTGTGTGTGTGTTTTTGTGGGTCTGCAAACTGTGGCAAAAGTTTTGCATTGCTTAAACTGTTGGAATGAGGGAAAAGCAACGGAAAAGTAAATTTATGGTTAATAATCTAGTAGTTTAAATAACACACAAATACACATTGATTGCAGCCTGCATCGCAACAGATACTCAAGGGATTGAGCCCTTTTCTTTACACTTACGAGTAGGTTACATTTTTCTTCTTGTTACATTCGTTAATAGAACATGTTTAAACTAGCTTTGAGGGCTTAATTGAAACAATTTGTGGGCACATGTTTTTGTTTTTAACATGAAAGAATACTGCTTTTTTTTTTTCTTTTGTTAGTCTTGTTTTTGTTACTGTTGTCATTATTGTTGTTGTTAACAAGCAATGACATTAATTAAAGCGCAGTGTTGCGAGCAACTGCCATCTGTTGGTGCGGCTGCTTGTGCATGGACCGAAGTAGTGACGAGCCACCCGAATTTGCTTATATCCTGTAATTTCAAATTGAAAATGCATAGGCCTTATCGAAATATCTAAGTTGGTATTCTTGGTTGTCAGGGCTTGGAAGTCAACGATTTGAATCAAACTAATCAGCTCTTTAGAGAGGTTTTTATTTTCTCTATTAAGTTTCACATATCGTATCGCAGGGTATCTAGTTTTCTGTATAGCTTGTGCAGCACTTTACGCTTTACTTACTCTGCTAAAATCCATGTTTCTCACACACACACACACACACACACACACACATGCGCACATCACATAAAAGCCTCTAGTCAGTAGTGTCGAGTGTACACTACACTTAGGCGAAAAAGTGGAATAAACTAAAGATTTCAATCTACTTTTCCTTGTAGCACACATATTTGGTTTATTTTTCTGGTGCAGTGAAGCCAAAGCTCGAAAAATAATTAGAAAAAATAAAATCACTTACATTTATTTTGAAAATTTGTTCATTTCTGCATAGAGGTTTTCCGATTAGCATTTTGAAGCCTTTTTCTTTTCCATCACATCATGTACACTTTGGTTGTGGGCTGCTCATCGTCATTTCGAAACCTACTCACTTTTTTCACAGTGTATGTGGGTTCTTCATGCTTGTTGCGTTCAAAAGCGTGCTTTGAAAATTGGCTTCAGCATTCGCCGTATCTAAAGTGGCTGCCATAAAACTCGCTGTACACCCGGCAAGCAAAAAAAAAAAAAAAAAAAAAAAAATCCCTGAATAGTGGTGCCTGATTAACACTACAGCCAATACAGTTACACAATGCACACTGTTGGTTCCTTTGTGACCTCGGAGCAAAGAAGTGTTAGGTGAGTGCAATACACACAAGTAACGCATTCTGCTTATATGTAATTCACTAATTAAGCCCCTCATTCAACCCACTTCTTGTTAACTGCTTACAAAGTTATACTAAAGGAAACCAAATGGGAACTGAACTGAGTTGGCAGCCTGCATTCATCATCTTTCTTTTTTGATAATTTAAGACTTTGATGTTTGACATTATTTATCGAGGTCTTTTAGTCTTTGTTTGGCTCAGACTTGTCCTTGTCTCACATAAATATTGTATTTACTTTGTCTTGACAAATGAGTGTTTGATTGAAAGGCTCAAAACATTTAAATTTTCCACTGCAGCAGTTTTAATCCTATCTATGATGATAATTTATTTGCCCTTTTATACCCTGATTGAAATTATAATGGGTGAAAGTGTATAATGGAATTGTGCAAAAGTATGAATGATGGAAGCAACTACGATCCGATAAAGTTATTATTGATCAGAATAAATAGTCGATTTAGTCGTGTCTATTTATCTGTATGAACAGGTCGAACTCAGAGACTATAAGAGATAGAGCTCTAAGTTTTCGTATTTCACTTCATCGAAAACTACTCTAGTTGCACGAATATCGATTCAAATCGATTCGCGATAGCTATAAAAGACACAATCGTTGATATATAACCTTCCAATTGATGTATATAAGCTCAGAAATATTTAATTAAGTTCATACTAGAATTATAGATTTTGTTAACCAAAACATATTTTCATATTGAACAAACTACTCTTAGCAAGCATGCTATGTATTTATATGTGCAGGATATCTGCTCTTTCGACTACAACAGTCTTACATTTTATTTTTAATTGTACTGCAATTGTATTCGTACCTTTTTTTTAGACGTGTCCCCTGATTATCATAATTAAACAATTTGTTCTCAAGTGTTGCCTGCCATTTGCACTTTGCTCACAGCAGCAGCAAGAGCAGCAGTCATCCGAAATGCATTCATTGTTCGTTGCCAGTTGCCAGTTGCCAGTTGTTGCAACTGCAGTTGCTGTTATAGCCGTTTCCCGTTCTTTGTTGCAGGCATTGCCTTGTAAATTATGTGCTTTGTTGACATTTCTCTCAGAAAAGTGGGTGAGTCGAAGGGCGGCTGCTTAAGCCGGAAATGATATGGGGCAAGGTGTTCTTGATGTAGATGTTAATGTTAATGTTGCTCCTAATGCACTTGGCTTGTAATTATGGTTACCAAAATACCACCCATTAGGAAGAACAGTGTTGCCACTTTTAGCTCTTGCCTAAATGTAGCTATTTATATCATGTTTATATCACATTTTATATTTCTATTCTCTCCATATTTTGTTTAATTTTGTATTTGAAATACTGTGGATAAAATTCGTACATTTTACGGTTAGCACATTAAAATGAACACTGCTTTTCAACTTTGATTTTTATCGAAGGTTTTCCCTAACTTGCCGGCATAAAAGAATAATAAATACAGGCATACCTCGATATACATTCGCTCCATTTCAAACAATTATTAAACGGCTTTATATAAATGTTTATATTAATAAATAGCTGAAAAATCATTTCAAACTTACATGTGGGATTTCATATGGGAAATAAACAAGCAAGAAACACTCAAAGATGTCAGTGGCAACCTTTTTGCAATTGCCCCGATACTATTGAGATCGAGTAATCGAGTCCGATATCTTATATCTTATTGGCATCGATGAGGTTTGTTTGCAGCCAGCAGTGCAAGAAAGAAGCATGAAGCGCAATTAAATATGACATAAATTATCAATAAGCACAATTATACCAATACCAGTTTGGCTAAGCCATCCATTATAATATAATAAATATTATTCTGATTTACGTCAAGAATTCTTTAACCTCTCCGATTTTATTTATTTAGCTAACATTCGCCTGCTGTGCCACACGTGGCGTATGCGTCACACGAAAGACAAGTAATTTAGAATGGTGTCAGGCTTAAACCTATTCTGATACGTGAAAATTTCCGGTATTTTTCCACCACTTGGTTACGTGTTGTAACTGTAATTTGTAATTTGTAAAAATAAGTGACAAATAGAGACTTTAAACACATTTAAAAATGCAAAATTAAAAATTTAGGCTCTGATGTTGTTGTTGAGCTAAACTAATTATTAATTTACCATAGGAACTGATGAATAGATCAACTTTTAGAAGCCTGTTCGCTTGACTTACTTTTAATTTAGTATATTGCCCTTATTGTTGTTGTGATCTCAATGTTTGCATTATCATTGTCCCGTTGGCGACAGCACTATTGCCATGCTTCCGACGCGGTTGGCTCGCCATTTGGCCATTTGGCCATTTGGCCATTTGTCGGCTGCTCTTTGCTTTTAATTTGTTTTAATGAACTCTCATGCGATTTCATTGGGGTGCTGCCTCGACTGCAATATGTATGCTTTCTCATTTGTATAATTACAGGCGCCATTGCATTGGGCTCAGTCACCTCCATCCCGCCGTTCTAGGTGCTTCAGTGCACTTTTCGCCTCGCACATAGTGGAGGCGTCCCCGCTCCTGCTCGACTCGTTCCTCGTTCCTCGTCTCGCTTGAGCGTGAAGTGCGTGGCTTTCATTAATTTTAATGAGTTTTAAAAGTTGTTGCAATTTCGTCCTGACACTCCCCTGCCATCTGCGCGCACACCACGCTGTACTAATGCCCCTCAAGCCACCAACTAGGACAGACGTCGACGCGCGGCTGGCGTTGGTTTTTATTTAATTTTATTTTCATTTATTTACTTGTTCAGCAAGTTTTTCTTGTTGCTGCTTCTGCTTCTGTTGTTGTTGTTGTTGTTGTTGTAGGCGACATTTGTTTCTATTTTAGGTGCAACTCGTCGTATGACTGGAGGCAACATTGTGTATACGCAATGTTGCCTGCCAAGTCGATCCAAACTCTACGCGCTTAAATAACTCACAGTTGCACATATAACCACGATGTAACTCAGTTGAAATGGCAATCCTCTCACCTAAAAATGTTCCCGTTTCTGGGCTCCTCACAGCATCTGGCTGTTCCCATTTTGCCTGCGCAAAGTACACCGAATGGAATCAGATCGGCAAACAGACACTGTGGAATGGCAAAGGCAGTTGTCCTCAAAAATAACAACAAAAATATATATACATATATATATATATAATATATATAAATATATACATATATATAAATATATATATAAATGCATTAAGGAGCGCTGTAAATAACTGCATTTGTCTCAGCCCCGCAAAATAACGATTAAGATAAGAATGCGTTCAAATAGTCAATAGCTTTCAAGGGTTTTCAATTTGTGGAATCAATTTCGCTGGTATATTGGAAATAAAAATGTTTTCAAATAGTCAATTACTTTTACTTATAGTTATTTTCTGGTATCACTTATAGTAATGCAATTGTCCAGAACCATCGTTGAACAATTTGAATAATTGGCTGTTAAGCTGCTAGTACGGGAACGAATATGTGTTTAGCCTTATTTTCTTTGATTCAGAAAGAGTGAAGACGGGTAGAACGGCTTAAAGATTAAATTATGGAATATATATCTTTCAATATCGAATTTTTTGAATGATTTATTACAGAAGATTTAAGTAAGATCTTAAAGCTAAGCATCAGAATAGTTATATCCATTGCTGATCTCGATTTTGGTCATTATCGATTGGTTCTTGAGATAATCTGTTGTGATCTCTCTCTCTGTCTCTATTTCGATCTCTGTCTCGCTATATCTACCGTTCTTAGTTTAACGTAAATAACGAATATAACGAATATATATAAATAAAATAATAAGCAAGATAGAACCTTGCAGTCGGACGTAACCGACAGCGAAATACTATTATACCATAATTTGTGTGCAGTCAAGAAATACTGTCCAAGTTTGCCTTTTTGAATGGAAACACATTCTGTTAATTCTCTACCAATAAATATGTATATGATTAGCATATAAGTGAGCGTGGCTTTTAAAGACGGTGAGCAGAATTACACGGGGAGAGCAGACACAAAAAGCTACTTTACTTAAATTCTGGAGATATGGGCTTTTCGAGATTTTAGGGGCGGGAGTAGACGTTGCCCAAAAAAATTATAGAGAAGCTTCCTAATAATCTTCCTACCCAGTTTGGTAACTAACTAATTTAAATTGCGGGGGATATGAGAATTTATCGGTTTTGGGGGCGGGAGTGGGCGTGCCCCAAACAATTTTGGAGTTCGATCTTAGTAAGTTTGGTAACTGTAGCTCTTAAATTGCGGGAGATACAGGCATTTATTGTTTTTTGTGGGCGGGTGTGGGCGTGGTCCAACATTTTTTTTTACCCAATTACGAAGGGTGTTACTAGCAATATACCTTAAAATTTGGTGACTTAAGTTTACAAATTGCGTGAGATATATGGGCTTATCGATTTACACCAACGGGTGTATCGGTTTAGTTAGGAGGAGTAGGCGTGGCCATGCAATTTTTTATCGATCTCTTAGGGGAGTTGCTAGTAACATACTCTCTAAATTTGGTGACTCTAGCGTACAAATTATGGAAGATATGCGCATTTCAGATTTCTAGGGCCGACGCCCCTGGGGGCGTCCAGCAAGTTACCTTCCAAGTTTGTTTAGTCTATCTTTAAAATTGTGGGAGATCTACTGACTTATCGATTTACAATTTCTGCAATATCGGAATTGTCGATTAAAGGCGCGGGTGTGGGCGTGGCAACACAAATTCGTTATCGGTTCTTAAAGGCGACTACCAGTAATATATCTACCAAATTTGACGTTCCCTACTCAAAAACTGCATATAGCCATTTAATAATTTTTATGGGCGTCGGAGGTGAGCGTGGCACGTGTCGATCTTTGAAGGACCTCGCCAAGAACCTACCAACCAAAATTGGTGACTGTATCCATTAAATTGTGAGAGATATGTGGAATTATCGATTTGCTAAAATCGAATTTAGCGGTTTTCTAGCTCCCAAGTGAACGTAGGACCAAATTCATGACACTTTAACTTTTGAGGGTACTTTCCAATATACGTTCCAAGTTTCAAGTCTCTATCTCTAAGGGTGTCTGAGAAACGCGCGTTCATACAGACGGACAGACGGGCAGACGGACGGACAGCATGACGGACATTGAACAAAACCAATATACTATTAGCGGATTTTAACCTGGTGCGCAACTACCGGAATACGGATATATCCATCCTATCCGATAGTCAAGCAGCGTTAAACGCTATTAGTGGGACGAAAATCACTTCTAAAGTGGTCCTAGAAGCACGATCCAAACTTGACCGACTCGGGGCAACCAACAGGCTCACCCTAAGATGGGTCCCGGGCCACACGGACATAGTAGGGAATGAACTGGCCGACAAGCAAGCAAGATTGGGGGCGGAGAGACCCCTAGTGGGACCTGAACCGTATTGTGGCATCGGAAGGCACACGATACGGCAGGAGCTTTGGAATGTAGAAAGACAGAGGAGGCAACGGAGCTGGGCAGAGGCACCAGGACTCCGACAAGCCAAATGTCTACTGGGTGGCTATAATCAGAAGCGATTTAAGCAGATTATAGCCATGAGCAAAAACAATCTTAGAATACTCACCGGTCTACTGACGGGACACTGTAGACTAAGAAGTCACCTAGCCAAGCTGGGTATAATCAGTAGCGGACTCTGTAGGTTCTGTGAAAGCGAGGAGGAATCCTCAATGCACATCCTAGCAGAGTGTGCAGCCCTAGCAGGGAAAAGAAGCAACATCCTGGGGATGCATGTCATGATGAGCAATGACATAGTGGCCCTCAACCCAATAAAAATTCTAGCATTTGTGCAAGAGCTTGGGTTGATGGAGGAGCTTTAAAGCCCAGAAGGGGGCACAATATATCTATCAGGTCGCAGTGCACATACACCCCAAACCTAATAATAATAATATACTATTATACATTTTTGTATAATAGTATAAAAATATTAGGTTTGGATCGACTTTGTTTGGTTGCTTTTGCAATGGATCAGGTACAATTATAGGTCGGGCCTAAATAAGATTATTCTCACTCTTCCCGACGAGATGGCAAAGTCAGAGATTGGGTGAGGGTTTCTGGAGGTTGGTTGGGGCTTAGCATTAACATTAAATCAGAGCAAAGCCAAACATTTGCCAAGCTGTTAAAATTGTCGAAAGGTGAGCGCTGCTTGGAAAGCTAACAGCCCACATGACTCTGATGGTGTCCACTTACCCACAGCCACACCCTCACTCACTCCCGTTCTGTATTTGTTCAGTTGTCTGACAGTGTCCTTTTTATGAATTTGCATTCGTCAACAAGAACATTAGTGCGGATATTCCCCGACTCTCTCTTCCTCTCTGTGGGTCGCTCTATTTCGTTTTCCACATTTTGGTGGTGTGCGTGTTTATGCTTTCTTGTTTATTTGTGGGCGCCAGCGGAGTCTCGGCCTGGCTTGGTCCTGGGCCTTTGTCCAACTGCTTGAGGCCTTTTCGCAATTTGATTTATGTGTTTCATAACATTCATTAAGATATAATCATAATGCACAGAAGGCGCACAAATGGCACGTCCGTCTCACTCTGTGTATGCCTGTATATATATATATATATATATATATGTGGTGCCATCTAATGTTCAACAGTGTCCTTAGTAGTTATATAGCTTTCTCCGTACAATTTAGACATAGTGAATAGATCCAGCAATAACATTTCTACACACTCGTATCTATGTGTACTTTTGAGCTCGTCAACTGCGCGTTGGGGTGTAATAATTTGGTAAAGTTCTTTAGCTTTAAGTTTATTTTAAATACATTAAGCTGAATCTGTTAAGATCACCGCAGACAAATTTTGCGGCAAAATGTTCATCTTTGAATTGATTTTTTCCTTTTTGCAGTTGATTTATTGAAATTGAATCCAGTGCAGTTAAATTTATCGTCGACACTTTGGCTAGTTTTCGCATAAATGTAGATATTATTCAGAATTTATTTACGATGGGACCACCAGTCATAGAATTAACAAGTTTCAAGTACATCGATTTCCTTTAAATATAATGCAATTTTAAGACCCAGATAAGTACGATGTATAAAGTTAGTCACTGTATCTGTGTGCCCATAAGTGCAGCTAAGCATTATTTAGTTATCACAGTTGAGATTTGCAATTTTCTAGCAAAGTAAGATTTAAGACACATATAATGTGGCAGAATGTAATTATATATCAAAAGTTTTTAATAAACGAATAAAGTTGCCGAATATGAATGAAAGACATAAATTTGTGAGTTAGGGCAGCAGTTTAAAATATAAAAAAAGTAAATCTAAAATAAAATTAAAATAAATAAATATATATTTATATATATATTTGTTTTTGTTGTTGTTGTTATTTTTAGGGAAATTGTATTTGCTATCTTTTTAATTTCCTGCTTTTTCCATTTATCTTTGTCACTCACTCTTTTACAATAATTTACGCTTTGGCATGCAAAAAAAAAAAAAAAACAAATATTTATAATGCTATGTCAGATTTTAAGAGTTGTTGTGTGTGTGTGTGTGTGTGTGGTTTTGTCTGTATGTTTCAATGCCTTTTAACAGCAATTTTCATTTATTTAGCATATCTACTGACCATTTATATGCATATATATTTCAGTTTCGATGTTCATTTTGAATGCATATTGGAAATTATTTTACATACTTTGTGTATTAAATGTAATAATAAAATAATTTCAATAATTTTGATTGAATCTCGTGAGGAATAGACCTTTTACATTGTTATTACATTCATTAAATGCAACTTTTCTTGATTTATCTTTTCAGGTAAGACATCAAGCAACCCTTCACTATTGTCAAGCCCTTGTTTTGAACACGCATATTGCGTATTGATACATTTCGGTAATATAATAGAAACTAAGGGCATAATATAAGCAAGCCATCTATACATGTGCACTGTTAATTATAGGTTATACATATAAATTATACCGTTGAAAAATTCAGAAATATACTCCAACATATTTAAACGAACTTCTAAATAAAGTTAAAATTTGTAGTGTAGTATATCCTGAAAAACAATTTAAATAAGAGCTGAAATCAAATTTCATACTCGTCTTTTACGATAGCTGTATTTTTAATTATTGCTCAGAAATTATTTACTTCCATAAGCAACAATACCAACACTTATAACAATATATATTCCCAGCGAAATTCCCTATCCCCCAAATAAAAAGTGACGTGTTAGTATAGCTAAGGGAAATCTTTGACCAATGTTAGATTTTAGGCACAGGATTACAGATATTCAATTTTCTTTTCGGTGTTGCCTCTCAAACTCTTTGAGAAGCTATCATTTTCATTCCACTCTCATTAGTCCTGTCTCTATCCTGTTAATTCATCTTATCTTTCCATGCCGATGTCTCACATTGCTCAATGAGTTTTTGACTCAATTACAATGTATTTGTCGTTGGCAGTTCGGCGGCATGCCCCTTGGGGACTTAAGCGCTACTGCCATATGTACATCGTTACATTGGCCATATTGCCCAAAAGGTTCTAGTCCCCATCTACTGCCAGAGCTGGAAGTTGCAGTCGCCCAACCCTGTGCCAATTCTAGTGCTGCCATAAGTAACTAAAACTTTTGTGCAATGCGACGATTGCCATGTTGCATGGTTGCATGGCTGCATGAAAGGAGTAGCGAGAGAAGGGACTGTGCTTGGTAGTAGTTGTAGCAGCAATTGCCTTGGTTGCACTCTGGCTGCATGCCGGCTGAGCTGTCAGTTTCGGCTTGCCCCATGTCTCTGTTGCTTTGTTGCCAGCACGTGCCTGACCAAATTTATGTGCCACACCAGGTCCCCGAAGTGAGGCCCCGTTGCTGGTCGCTACCGAAGTCAAACCAATATTATTTCTATTTTCTCTTTTCTTTTGCACTTAACTCGCTCTCCTGCTTTAACTCATTCCCTTTCTCTCAGTCTGTCGCTTACATGCCCTTCAGTTCCCCACAGTGCACTTTGTCATTTAGCTCCATTTTCGCTTGAGCCGCGTTGCCTTCTCGATTCTTTTTCGGTCAGTGGCAATTGGCCCCGACCGTTGGTCGCCGCCCGGAAACGCATCGCTTGCAGCATACATACATACACACACACACACACAAACACGCACACATACACATATACAACCACAATTACAACGCTTCTATGCCCCTCTCTCGGTCGGTACAATTTTTCCGGTCGCTTTCACGTTTCAGGAAACTCGTGCATTTCGCGTCCTTTGCGGCAGCCATGGGGGCATACAAATTAATGTTGTATTTATTATTATTATTTCTTTCTGTTTTTCTAATTTGCAGCGCTCTCATTTTGGCTGTTGTTGATGCTTAGTGTGCCAATTTCTGCTCTAGTTACGCGCATGTCGAAGGTGGGTCGTGACTCGAAAGGATTTTAAACATAATTCGTACCCAAACTAGCCAACCCCACAAAACCCAAACAAAAAAGATGCTAGCGAGTGTGCAATGCGTTCATTAAATGCAAACGAATTGAGTAAATTAGCAAGTAATTCAAATGCTGGCAGAGCATAGAAGAGTCCTTCAGCTAGACGACTAACCGCCTTGTGTGGCTGCGATCGCTTAAGGGTGCTCATAAAAACTGGTTTTTCGCACAATTTGAAAATACAGTACCAAATATCCTATGTATGCACACATATGTGTGCGTCTCTCTCTATCTCTTTCTCTCTGTGTGTGTGTGTGTGTGTGTGTGTGTGTGTGTATCTGCTGCAGTATGGTAACTGCAGACACTGCGGTTGCGGTGCAACAGCCACAAGGCAATGTGAACGGCAAACGGAAAACCACTTTAGCTGCAGGACCTTGATAGTTGGTTTCCGTTGATAGCTGTTGCAACATCAAATATTTTGGGGCATGCATACATACATACGTATTCAATCTTAAATTTCCACATACACTGACCACTTAACTCAAATGTCGTCCCAAGTCTGCTCTTAAATTATTAAGACTATTATGCCCATTTACTATCATGCGTATTACGCTCTGCAGCAAATCAATTTGTGAACTCACACTTCAAGTGAATACGTTTTTTGTTTTGTTTTTGAATACAAATTTTAAGCTTTTAATTTATTATATTTATTTTTACTTTTTTTATTATTATTTATTATCTTACTAAATAAATTTATTGATTGAATTGAGCTCAACAACGATATTTGCTGAACACAGCTGTATTTTCTGCTTGTGTTGCCTAGGTTCCCTTTTAATATGTTCGGCACCCTCAAATTTAATTGCTCCCATTTCTTATGGCCGGCACAAGTAGAGGGAGGGGAAAATAACATTAAGAGAAATAGTATATCGATATATATCGATATTTGCGAAACGGGGGCAGAACTTATATTATATTGAAGTCTCTCCCTGTCTGAGTCTCTGGGATCGGCGTATTAATACAGACCGATAGTCGGACATCGCTAGATTGAATCGGCTTTTGATCCCGATCAAAAATTTATACATTGACTCTTTTTATTCACTTTTAATGAGTATAATGATAAAAATTAATTAATGAACTTTGAATATAATCAGTATAGATTGTTATGTATTTATATTTAAAATTTATATGTACATTTAAACAAATACCAGTATCGATTGATGTATTTTTATATTTACTGCAAGCAAAATAAAATATATTTTTTTGCTGTTAAAAAGTCGAGAAGATGTTTGTGTTGCTGATAAACATTTTTTTTTTTATTTCATGACAACGTTATGTTATAATACTATGAAACCGAAGGTAAAATAGTATATTGGCTTTGTGCAATGCTCGTCATGCTATCTGTCCGTCTGTACGAACGCGCATTTCTCCGACACCCTTAGAGATAGAGACTTGAAACTTGGAACATATACTTAAAAGTGCTCTCAAAAGATAAAGTGTAAAGATTGGAGTCCTACGTCCACTAGAGAGCTAGAAAATAGTTAAAATCGATATTCCCAAATCGATATAGTCATATATCTCCCACAATTTTATGGCTACAGTCACCAATTTTGGTTGGTAGGTTGTTGGCGATGTCTTTCGAAAGATCAGCATGTGCCACGCCCACCTTCAACGCCCACAGATCCCGCCTCTAAAACTTTTAAATGGCTATATCTTCCTCAGTTTCTGAGTTGGGGGTGTCAAATTTGGAAGAAACGATAACAAATTTGTGTTGCCACCCCCACTCCCGACCCCAAAACCGATAAATGCCCATATCTCTCGTAATTTAAGAGCTACATTTACCAAACTTGGAAGGAGGATTATTAGGAATCTTCTCTTTAATTTTCAACCACACTCACTCTCTCTCCCAAAACCTCGGAAAGCTCATATCTTCCGTAATTTAAGAGCTAGAGTTGCCAAATTTCGAAGAAGAGTTACTATCTTATATCTACCTCAATCTGAAGGGTAAACTTGGACAGTATTTCTTGGCTGCACACAAATTATGGTATCATAGTATTTCGCTGTCGGTTACGCCCGACTGCAACTTTCTCTCTTGTTTTTTCTTGTTCCTGGCTTGGGTACAAACACAATAACTTCCTTTTACACAGCGAACATACACAGACACATATGGACATAGGAATGGCTTGCGTATAACATTTTTATGTGTGCTGCTTTGTGTTGCAGTTTGCTTTTTGTTTCTTTGGATCATTTGAAATTCTTACCAAACAGTTGCGCTTTTTGCCGATTTGCAAATGGTGTCGGCAAACGAACTGGTATTATCTACAAGGAGGGTAAGGTGCAGAAAAACATGCATTGCATGCATACATAATCAGTTGCCATGTGTATAGTATATATATATATAGTATGTATATATATATACATATGTGTGTGTGTGGGTATCTGTGTGTGTGCGAAAGAGTCTTTGTGGCACGTATGCACATGAACACGTGTACTCGAGTGTTTGGCAGAGTTTCTGTTGCCATATTTCAGCGCCTTCGCCGCTTGAATAATGGTACAAATTCTGAAGCACTTCTGCTCAAGTTGCTGCAGCAAGTGCAAGTTATTAAGCAGCGCAAATGGCCAATGTTCCCTGCCATCGCAACCTCCAATCCCAACCCACAAAAGCGGCAATGGAGTTGTGGGCCGCTTTAGTGCTAGCCGACTGCGCTTTCTAGTGAGCCTACGAAAGTAGGCAACAAATTGTTTTTGTTGCTGTTGCTGTTGCAGTTGGTGTTGGTGCTTTCTGCCAGTTTAGTGGAATTGCAACTCTTGAAGTGTGGCCAGTTAAAGTGTTTGGAATTTAAAGCGATTCTAAACGGAGCATGCCCAGAATGCATAACCCAAGCCCCAACCCAATCCAACTAGCCCAACCCGACGTTTGGGGCTGTTATATGATGCGGCGTGTGCGGCACGTTTAAACAATTGCAAAGTTTTATGAGTTTTTCGGGACTTTGAGGCACCAACTAAACTTTCGTATGTCAGCGTCGGGTCCAGGTCCAGTTCCAGTTCACGCCCAGTCACCCACCCACATAACCCACATAACACGCTCACATCCTGCTACATACATATACATACATACCCCCTGTCTATGCATTTGTGATGTACGTTGCACGTTGCCGCCACGTTGAAGCCACAGGAGTGCCATCCATGAATGATGCCCGTTTTGTGGCTCAGCAGTTGCGTGGCTGAGCGGTTCCAGCAACCGCTTGGTGGCTAATTGAATGAACGCTTAGCGCAGATCGCGCACCGTGACAAATGCCGAAGCCAATTTTCATAGCTCTCAACAAAAAAGAAAACCCCGTCTTTGTGGGCCGATAATTAAGTGTGGGATGCGGTAATTTAATCATATTGCTTTGAGCAGGCATTTCATTTTACTTTCTGTTGGTGCTTAATTTCATTAATTATAAATCATTAGAGTTGCAATTAAATGGGACGCTTTTAACCGCAATTGCACAAATTATTTGTTAGCTGACATTAATTAGCCACATTTCGGACAAATCAAATGAAATTTACGACCCAAAAGGACCCACTGAATGACAAATGCAAATCAATAATATGAGAAACAAAAAGAAAAAGAGGAAAACAACTTCGAGAGTAGTGAACCTTGAGTACCCTCGCCCTAATTGCTTCCAGCCTGAATATATACTATATATGTACATATATACATACAGTGGCTTGCAGCCCCGATCGCCCAGTGTCTAGCATAAAATTTAAAGTGCTATAAAGTTTAAACAAGAAAACCAATTCAAAATGTTTAAATGCAAATTTGTTTAATGTTATATCACATTTGAAAAATAAACTTTAGTTTTTATTAAAATAATAATTAATTAATTAAAATTAATCAAAAACTAAAAACATATCCAAAATACATATGCAGTTTAGTTCGCCCAGTCTTAAAAAAAGTTTAATATTTGGCGTATAAAAGCTTAAATAAGGATGTTAATACTTAGTATGATATCCTTTAGCCTTTGTTGGCTGATCCTGCTCCACTCCTCCAGCAGAGCATTTTTGAGATCCTGTTGGCTGGATATGTTGTGATTCTGGATATTATTTTCCAGCAGAGCCCAAAATTTCAAGAACATTGAAGTCTGGAGCCGGTGGAATTATGATGTGTAGATAGTTCCAGATAAGCCAGGATTGTACTAATCCGGACTAATGATTGGGGTCTCTGTCCTGGTAGATCCGAAAAGTTCGTCGGATTCCTAATTTCTCGGCACTTTGGAGTAAATTTTCCTTTAGTATATCAAAGTACACATATTTGTCCATTGTTGTTTCAATAAACTCAAAATTTTCGTCACGGGCTCTCGAGTTAGATGCCCATACCAGGACACTTTCTTCGCCATGCTTGACTGTTGCCTTCAAGTGTTTGGGATTCAGCTCAGTATTGGGTTGTCGCCACACATAATTCCGTCCGTCCGGGCCAAAAATGTTGAATTTGGACTCATATTCAAATATGACTTTGTTCCAGAACTCCAAATCCTTGTCCAAGTGGATTTTGGCAAACGTCATCCTAGACTATCTATATTTTGCGCTTATAAATTGCATTTTCCGTTGTACTCGGGCCTCCAAGTCATTGTTGCCCAAACCTGGAGCACAGCTTTCACACTGAACTTTTTCCTTATTTCATCCTGCGCCTATTGAGTCAGTTTTTGAACCGATAGCTTAAGATTTATCCTTATTTTCTTGATGATCCTCGGCTCGTCCTGCTCGGTGAAAATCGGGTTTGGTGCCATTTCGCCCTTGTCCTCTGTCCGATTTTCGTCGACGAAACTCCAAATTATGTAGAATACATTTGAGGTGCTTAGATTTACCATTTTAGCTATTTGGCGATATGAATATCCGATTTTTAAGTGTTCCAGGATGAGTTTCCTTTGCTCAATGGTAGTCAGTTTGCCCATGGTCCTTGTTGGCTTGTTGCACCCGAATTGCAGGAAAAAACTGACTAAGGAGGATTGGTCTATTAAAACCGAAAATATTTAACCTGATGAAAAAATCCGGGCTTTACGGCACCCAGGTGTCCATAATGCAACTGGGCGAAATAGCCTGCTGACCTAAAAAGAGGTACTTTTTTAAATAACCCTACCTAGCAGGTGGAAAAACACCAGTTTATTAGGGTCATATATTCATTTTGGTGGTCAGTAAATGTACCTGCCATAGGTCTTTGGAATTTTTTTAAAAGTAATGAATAATGAGTTTATGGCAGGCAATTAAAATTTTTGCTAGACACTGGGCGATCGGGGCTGCAAGGCACTGTATATATTTAATATTTTCCTTGGCATTACAAGTAAACAGCTTTAAAACTATTGTATATATAGATGATACAATTTAATTTTCTTTAATTTTATTTTAGTATATACATCAAGGGTTACAAAAGTAAAGGAAATGACAAAGCTTAAGTTTATTAGAGTATGAGTGAGTGAGATAGAGCAGTGCGAGCGAGAGGACTTTACTATTTGAATTGCTAATGGTCCAATAGGAGCAAAATATTAATTTTTATGACAGGCAAACCGTAAAAGGGAACTAATTACGCGTCGTTTGGCAGGAACATAAACAAACTCCATACGCCCTCGTTCTCTCTCTTAACTTTTATTGTATACCCTTCGATTGGTGAGCAACATGAGGTATCTTCGACTTGTGAGCTTTGCGATTGATGAAACTTTTGTATATATACATGTTCCCATGCTAGAGAATATCTTTTTTGCTTATGGTTAGTTACTATTTATGACCGATGTGCGCAATCTGCTAGTTCATCCTGAACGGCAACGGGGCAACATTGTTATTGTCAATTATCAGTACTCTGAACACTTCAGATTGCAATTCATACATCAGCGATGAGTGAATGAATTAAATGAATTAATTTGTTTAAATTTTACATTTATTTATACAGTTTTATTTTCGTAGGGGTTTCTTTTTTCATTTTTATTTCCTGCATGTATTGTACACTGCCAGTTTTATTCCACTTACTTCAACGCTCCTCATTGCGCCTATTTTGTCTTTTTGTCTCTGTCTCTATAGCGAATGTATTTTTCATGACATTTGCAGTCATTGGCAATTGTCGGCAGCCCCATGTCTGCATGTCCCCAACCATAAATCATTTGTATGAAAATTGCTATTGTATTGCGGTTTAATAGCATGTGGTCATCACACAGACACACAGACAAACACATATGCACACACACACACACATGTATGGTGCATTCATAACCATCGACACACGAACTCCTAGCTAGCAAGCCTGACCTGCATCGTAACATTTAATATCCCAAATCGCATGGCATGGCCCAGTATTGCCCCCATGCTGTGGCCACTGCCGCATGCTCCAATACACCCATTAATTAGACTGCCGCACTGCGAGGCCTCAACTTCTGTCGGGCCCATGGGCCCCCCCCACAACAACAAGTCCTCGAATCTCAATGCATGGACCCCTCTACGCACAGCATTGTCCGATTTCATGCCAAATCCATGCAACATATGCTGCACGTTTGCCGGGCTCTTTGCCGCCTGTGTTGTCCTTTTTTGTGCTCTCTGATTTCACCTCACATGTGGGTCTCTTTGTGTGTCTGGTAACGAGGTCATTTGGCAAATACACAGACATTGACATATGGCCAGGCAAAATTATATTATTGGACAATGTTGTATTTATGAGCGCAACATAACTAAAATTTACTGTCGCCCCGCACCCATTGGTGACTTGGATGAAAATTAGAAATTAATTGCTGGATAGAAATACAGAGAGCTGGAGACACATACAATTATAGCAAAATACACCCAATTTGTTCGAAATTCATAGTCTTCAATGTGGACTTCCTTATAAATGTGTTCAAGCATAACAATATCGAGCTTAACCCATACTTATTTCAATAATTCCATAATTAGCTGTAATTGCTGTTAATTGTTTAAATGTTGTAAACTGCATTAAAATACTACTCCTGTTTATAGGCTAACGATTTTTAGCTACATTTGTAATATAAATTTCTCGCCTCTTTTCCGGAAGAAAACTAATTAAGGAGAAACCACTTCTGCAATGGTTATTTTTACAAAAGGTGTATATTTCAAAATTCATTTAAAACAGATGTATCCTATTACAGTTTGCTCATATCAGTTATCTTTTTGGGCGGAGACTTCAGCGAATTCACTAAACCGCTCCTCCTGTCCAACCAATTAAAAAAAAAAAAAAAAAAAATATATATATATATATATATATATATATACTTTATCGGGTCAGATACATATATATATATATATATACATATATATATATATATATATATGTATCCGACCCGATGAAGTATATGTATTCTTGGTCAGGATCAATAGCCGAGTCGATATAGCCCTGTCCGTCTGTATGAACACACGGATCTCAGAGACTATATATGTACCAGGCGCAGATCAAGTTGGCTTTATTTTATCGATAACTGCCTCAGTTTCGGAATTATACATTTCGATACATTTCGATTTCCGATAGCAATATTGATCTTTTTGCTGTCAGCACCCGCAAGCATTTACTGTATGCATAAATAGGTGAGCGCATGTGTGAGAAAGAGATGGCATGATAATCGACGCTAGTATCAATATATTTGTGTGTACCTATGCATGTATGTATGTAAGAAATGTAAAAAAATGTAAGAAATGCACTTGCAGAACTGAACATTTGAGTGCAAATCATTTTAAAGGGAAATTATCCAATCAAACTAGAATATATTTAACAACTGGGTTAAGGGTATATCGTAGTCGAGCCAACTCGACTATAGCATCTTACTTGTTTTTTACTAGTGTGGTGAGCACACGACTATCAGTCAGTTAACAGGCTAGCTGGTTGCCAGTTGCCAGTTGCCAGCAGCATCATTCATTAGCGCAACAGTGCAAATGCGCATTAGCAGGCCACATGAGGCACTCAAGTGATAACTGACAATTGACATTTGACTGCTGACGATGGCTGCAGATTGTCGACTGCGGCATCCGTAGCCGCCAAGACTAACGAACGACTGCCTGTAATCAGTTGGATGGTCACAATGCATACACACACACACACACACACACACACACAACCATACTTCACAACTCACACATTTCTTGTTCACTTTTAAGGCGCTTATTTGGCCCCAACGAAGAACCAAAAATTGGCAAGCGGAACTCCGATGCGCAGCTTATCAAAATGTAACAGAGTTTCATTAGTATGCATTGGGGTGTACACATTAGGGTGCATGTGTTGGGGTGTGTGTGTGTGTGTGTGTGTATGCTGCATAATGCGCTGCTTGCATAACAAGCGCGGAAAGTGCACATGTGGGGGGCAGTGATGATTTTCAAATAGAAGGCGGTGATATTTGCATGCAATTTTGAGCATCAATCACATTTGCAACTGCATAACTGCTTTTCACTAGCCATGTGTACATTGCTTGTGAGTGTGTGTGTAGTGAATTTGTTCTACTTGTGGCAAGTTTAGGCGCTGTGGGACTTGCGCACAGCTGTTAGCAAAATATGCAGCTAAAAGGTTTTTTAATGCACTAAGCCTGAGAAGCATGAACGAAAAGCACACAAAAACACAAACACAAACACAAAACCCGAAACCACACCCTCTGCTCGCATGTCCGCTCGTGTGTGTGTGTGTGTGTGTGTGTAAGTGTGTACTTATTGCTTAATCAAATAAAACAAGCAATCCACTTGACTGGCATTGTTTGGGTAACATTCTGAATGATTGACTGCATAAGTGATTGACTGATTGCAACCTTGACTTCCATTCATGTACCTGTAATGCTTTAAGGAAAGGGTTCGACTGTCTGACAATTGGCGAATTATTGCAGGGCCCAAACCAAAAGAGTTTGATATTTCCACAGTAAGTTCATTCAACGAGGGCAAATTAAAACTAGATAGAACGTTGCAGTCGGACGTAAGCGATAGCGAAATACTATTATACCATACAATTTTGCGACTCTAGCTTGCAAATTACGGCAGATATGCGCATTTTAAATTTCTAGGGACGAAGTTCCTGGGGGCGGCGGATGTGGGCGTGGTCCAAAAATTGATATGACAATCCTTGGAGGAGGTTACCAGTAAATTACCTTCCAAGTTTGGTTACTCTATCTTTAAAATTTTCGGAGATATACGGAGTTATCGATTTACAATCGGAATTGTCGATTATAGGCGCAGGTGTGGGCGTGGCACCACCAACCCAAGACTCTAACTTTTGAGAGTATTTTCCAATATACGTTCCAAATTTCAAGTCTCTATCTCTAAGGGTGCCGGGGAACGCGCGTTCATACGGACGGACAGACAGCATGACGGACATTGAACAAAGCCAATATACTATTATACCTTTTTGGTATAATAGTATAAACACAAGATTGCATACAATATTGTATATAAAACTTTTAAATGGCTAGATCTTCCGCAGTTTTTGAGTTGGGACTGTCAAATTTGGTAGTTATATTACTGGTAGTCGCCTTTAAGAACCGATAACAAATTTGTGTTGCCACGACTATTTCGGAAAGTGTAAATCGATCCGTAGATCTTCTACAATTTTAAAGATAGAGTGAACAAACTTGGAAGGTAGCTTGCTGGTAATATCCTCCAAGGATCGGCATATAATTTTTTTGACCACGCCCACATCCACCGACCCCAGGGGCGTCGGCCCTAGAAATCTGAAATGCGCATATCTTCCATAATTTGTACGCTAGAGTCATCAAATTTTGAGAGTATATTACTAGCAACTCCCCTAAGAGATCGATAAAAAATTGCATGGCCACGCCTACTCCCCCTAACTAAACCGATACACTTGTTTGTGTAAATCGATAAGACTATATATGTTGCTAGTAACACCCTTCAAAAGTCTTGAAAAAAAATTTTAGACAACGCACACTCCCGCCCCCTAAAACCGATAAATGCCCAAATCTCCCGCACTTTAAGAGCTATAGTTACCAAACTTGAAAGGTATATTACTAAGATCGAACTCCAAAAATTGTTTGTGCCACGCCCACTTCCGCACCCAAAACCGATAAATGCACATATCTCCCGCTATTTAAGAGCTACAGTTACCAAACCAAAATGATTATTAGGAACCTTCTCCTTACCTTTTTTCAACCACGCTCACTCCCGCCCCTAAAGTATCGAAAAGCTCATATCTTCCGTAATTTAAGAGCTAAATTTGCCAAACTTCGAAGAAGGGTTACTATCTTATATCTACATCAATCTGAAAGGCAAACTTGGACAGTATTTCTTGGCTGCACACAGATTATGGTATCATTGTATTTCGATGTCGGTTACGTACGATTGCAACGTTCTTGTTTTCATCTGATTTTGTCTCTTAGAAGCTTCTTTATAAGCAGTATTTCGATTTGAATTCAATGCAGTAGAGACGTTCATCAAACATATATATAAATCACAAATCGGCATTTGACAATATTTTGCATG
The DNA here is from genome assembly GCA_037043585.1 of Drosophila mimica. Lineage (NCBI taxonomy): Eukaryota > Metazoa > Arthropoda > Insecta > Diptera > Drosophilidae > Drosophila > Drosophila mimica. The sequence goes on along the minus strand of JBAMBE010000312.1, from coordinate 51,006 downwards.
TCGGAAGAGTTGCAACAAGATCTTGCACAAAGTCATTGACATTCCGGTCGGCATTGCCGGAATGGCAACAAAAGCAGGGTCCAAAGTAATTTCATGGCCAGAACGAAGCACAATGAGTCAATAAAGGCTGGGACGGGTATTCTGTGTTAAGGCTATGGTAATGCCTAAACATGCCTTACTTTCTGTTGATTTCAACTAACTTTAACTCCTGCCTCACTCTTTTAAACAGGAATGCACAGAATTTAATTCATTAGTACTAGAATACCAGTAACAGAAAACAGAGAACATGGCTAACAGACACCCTTCAGAAGTTAATCACACTCTGAAACAGAATTGTCGCAGTTTGCTTCATAGAGTTTAATTCACCAAATAAAAAATAAATAAATTGATTTCTTAGTATAAGAAAATATTTATATTACTTGGTAATTTCCTATAATGCAAGTTGTCTACCAGGGTATTTAACCGACATTTCGAATATTGTCTCTTGTTGGGTTTTGTCATATGTCATTTGAGCAGCTATTATTTTAAAGTCTGTGTTTCTTCCATTGTCATGCTTTGCTTGGCAAAGTCCCTGTCTGGACATTCGATATGCCAAAAGTACAGCGTCTAATCCAGAGCATTGTGCAGAAGCCAGCCAATGTCCTATGTAGTAACTACACCAAAAACTAGCTGCCCCTCCGCGATCTGTCTCTCTCTCGCTCTATGTCTGTCTCTCTCTAAATATGCATTTGTTGGCATTGATTGTGTAATTAAAAATACATAAAATTAAATAAATATGTTCATACAAATGAGGTTGCTTAAATAAATTCAAATTGAATGAATAACGTCGCAAGCAAGTATAAAATGAATAATCAATCATTAGATTGATAGATTTGATATTCTAACGTACCTGAGATTAACTTTCCCTTAATCTTAGATACAGGTAGGTAAAGAGACAAACGAGTATTTGTAATGATACGTATACTTAATATTGCAACTGCAGATAAACTAAACGGCTTGAAACATGCGATATTCAATGGCTTAAATCGACATTGCAAACTGAAGTATCCAAATATACATTTTTGTCAAGTCAGACACTCAAAACTTTGTCGCAGCCATTTGCCTGTGCCTGTGCCTGTCTGTGAGTGTTTGAGTGTGTGAACATGAGTGTGGGATGTGCATTGATTGACTGTTAAGCTGGTAACGAGGAACCAACAACAACATTTGCACATTGCACGCTGCACGTTGCATACTTGAGATAATATTTGCACAAGTTGAGTACCCAGTAAATTGATCGAAAACTTGGGCACAGAGTATCTGCTAGTCTGGTCTCTCCACAACAGTACCCTTTACTGCTTCTGTTTACTTTATTGATTATGGGTATCTGCATATTTTCACCCCGTGGCAGGGAACACGGGGCTTGCTCCTTTTGCTCTACAAGCTGGCTCTCAAGTTTTTGTCATTATTGTGGTTGCCATTTTTTATTCTGTGCAAAATTTGTTGTGGACGCTCTCAAGCGACCCTTGCATGATATGCAAAACATGATTTCATCATGCATATAACTCTGTATATATATGTATATATATGTGTATATATATTCGCTGAGGTCTGAGTGTGTGTGTGCTTGAGTGTGTGCATTTTAGTTGCTATAGTTGTGTATTTTCTGCAAACTTATCTGTTTTTCCAGAATGCTGCCAACAGGCAATGTAATGTATTCTCTGCTGCCCTTTCCTGATTTCCCCTCTGTTATTGCAAGGAGCTGCCAGGAATGCGTAATGAGTTGAGTACCTGTAATTATGGTTTATGGTTTTTCATTGCGTGGAGCTTTAAAAAGTTGCGCTTCGTAAAAAAATTAGCCGCAAATTGTTGAGAAAGTGGCTTAAGTCAATTTAATTCTGACAAATTCGACGAGTGCACGAAAGGGTAAGTGGGAGGGAGATCAAGGGAGAGCAAGGATAAGAAAAACTGACTGCTTGTATGTTATTATTGTATTCCTGTGTGGAAGGCATAAAAACGTATAAAGCATAAATTTACCGGTGCACTTAAAGCGTGCGTGATTATAATGCACTTAGCGCACTTACATATGTATTTGTGTGTGTGTGTGTGTGTGTGAGTGTGAGTGTGTGTCGGGGTTTGACCTCTGCTCGGGTCCTCTTACAGTGTATGGGGTATTCTGTATATTACACACGCTGGGGTCTGTGCCTTAAACAGTTTTTAATGTATCTTAATAGCCCCCGCAAAGATGCGAACGCAGAATGTAAGGTATCCAATGCCATTGTGTTGTTGTCTTTTAATTTATGGCATTTTAAATACAATTTACGCGGCTGTCCTACTTGTGCAGCGAGCAAAATAAAACATATATAAAATACAATTAATGACAAACATACAATCGCTCTTGTAATGGCTTACAAACATACATGTATGTGCATCTCTGAGTTTTATGCTTTCTTTAAGGTTTTTCTTGTAATGTAAAGTAATGTTATTGTTCGATGGCTTAAAATTTGGGTTATAGGTTGTGAATAACTCAAAATATAATTTTACATGTTTTCCGATTGAAGAGATCGTCGAGATATGCAAAAAGAATAATATTCTTAGCTTCTGGGTGCCGCTTGCTTAAATAGTCTGAGAAATATGCTGGCTGCTCATACATCATACATCGATAATAAACGATTTCTTCAACAAGACGAGTTATCGAATAACTAAATTCATAATGCATAATACCTTCAATCATTAACGATCAAAGTTCTGTAGGTATATATTGTTTCCGATGTCAATGACTTAGCTCGTCATCCTTTAAGAACATGTTGAAGTATTTTGCTCAAAATCTTGAGTAATCAAAAGCTAAATTGAAATTGAAATTGTTGTGTTGGCAAGAAGTTGGAAGCAAATGATTTGGCCTCAAGTGTTTGTTGGCTGTTGTCACAGCTGCCTCATTGTTTTGGCCATGTTTATCCGATAGCTTGAGCAGCTTCCTTTTTTGGCTGTATTTGTTTTGTATGCTTGTTCCTGTTGTTTTTATTATTATTGTTATTGTTATTGTTGTGTCGGTCAACCAAGCCTAGAGCCTGAGTTTGTTTGCTTATTTGACTATGGTCTCTCAGGGGATTTGGTCTGCTAGGCTGCTCTCTGCCTCTCCCCTTACTCGATTTGTTAATTTGGCTTATGGATTTTTCATTGTCGCCTTGATGCTGCTGCTGCTGCCTGCATCACAGATCATGTTTGCTATTCCAGCACAGAAGCCAACATTTCCGCATAAGAGAATGCTGCAGTTCTTTTGTGATACCAAATTATTCACAATATTATTTACTTATTATTGGCACAATTAGTTCAGACACAAATCATCTCCACCCAAAGACACCCTTTAAGATCATTCAGAATTGCAAATTAGCCCTATAGTGAATACAGTTTATTGCAACCAAATAGTTGTAATCTAAAGATGAACATAGGAGGACGTCTCTCTCAATCACCATTTAACATGCATTTATGTATGTATACAAATAAGTATATATATATATATATATATATACATCGACACCACACCAAAGTTGTAGCTCATTAATATATTTTATCCCGGTCTTTTATCGGTCATATCCTGGCCCAGTGGTCATTTAGTTAGTGGAAGCTTGGTGCGTGCTCCGATTGTTGAGGACTGCCAATTGGGTCAAGTTGGGCGCACGTGGGTCGACACACACGGGTGCACATACATCCATACCATATTGGTGCCGGTGTCCAATTTAAAGTATAATTATTCAAATATCGTTGATTCAATAAAGGCAAAGAGTTTAGTCGAACGCATCTAACCTCGAATCAATATAAATGGATACAAAAGAATGTTATGTCTGTAAACCAAATGTAGGTAACCGATGAAAGAGCAAATGTACTTAGCTACAGCAACTGAGTTATAACTTATTCTAATTATTCATCCCTTAGCATGTTGCATACATTTACATAGTTTCATTATCCAAATCAAGTTAAGCGATGTGATTTCTCGATAAGTACTAAACAATTCGGTGATAACTCAATGGCCAAATCAATAGATGCTTTGCAACATACCTGAATGCATATTCCGGGGGATCTCTGTTCACGTCAAGGTTTGGCAACGGGGAGCTCAGATTGCAGCGGTTGGCCCTTTAAAGCTTCATCATCTGTATTGCCAGTCGGCATCCAATATAAACAGTCAAAATTAATTATTTGTACAATATAGCTGCAGCAACGTCAAGGTTGGTAGCGACAGCAGCACCCACAAGAGCAGCAGCAGCCCATTGTTGACGTCCTTATGCTTGTTGTGTTTCCCAAACAGCAGCTGCAACAACACCTGCACCCTTAGTCCGCACCTACCTCACCCCTATCCATGCCTGGGCCATCGACAAGTTCGACGGCTTCTCCTCTGGGCACTCAACCGAGTGAATAGCTATTGAAACACAAGTAGCGAGCATGAAAAGAGCGCAGTTGCAAAATGTTGGGAATAACTACCAGTTGGACTGAATGCCCAACGCCTCCACACCCTCCACACTGCCATGAACTTGGGCCAATATATGTAAAAGCATCTTCGACCGCATCAAATATATATATTCTTACTTACTTTGGTTACTTACTGTGTTTGTTACTATGAGTAACTACGAATGCATATTAATGTTGCCCTGACCTTAAAATCATATTCAGAAACTCAAAGTATGATTTGCGTCACCATTTTTGGTTTTCTTGAATACGAGGTATTTATGTACCTGGGCAGGGCATTCACTCGTTGAAAGGAAAACTCAGTCAGTGGACAGTCATCCGGTAGAAATGGAAGTTGCTGTCCACTGTCCACTCCAAGGCTAACGTTATCAGCAGCAACTGCCTCGTCTAACCGCTTTTGGCTTTCACGCGAACAAAATATTCCGTTGCATAAGTTGTGGCACAGAGCAAGTTCAGCTTGTCTTCTATATCTTCTTCAATGCATCTCTGTGTGTGCGTACTTTTTTCAAGGCTTTTGTCAGCGGCGCCACAATGGAACATAATTCATGCAAAGGGTTTGCTCTGCTCAGCTCAACGAGCGGACGTCGTCAGTTGGCCTGATGCAGACAACTTGTTGGCGCTGCTTCCTCTCTAACAATCAGCTAACTACCAACTACCAACTGCCAACAACCAAACCCCCTTCCAAACGGAAGTCGACTTGTATTGTCTTTGTGTGTGTCATAATAATAAGCATAATCTGCATTTCTGTAATTGTCATAGAAGCGTTGGTCAAAGGACTTTCAACTGATGGGCTCCTGATTGAATGCAAACTTTGTGGACACTGGAAGCGGACATTTAGTTGGGAAAGTACACAATAAAGCGGTCAACTTCTTTGCTTAAAAGCAATTATTTCTAAACAGAAAAAGTACATATATAAATAAATATATAAATATATGCATAAAAAGAGTTTATTAGTTTTAGTCTTTTATTCTAATCTTATCTATCCAGTTATGATCTTCTTCAACTGTCAAGCGTTTGGGTACCCAATTTGAATTGTAAATTGACTGTTTTTGTGGTCTACGAAGAATAATCTATGAAGGACTCGCCGTTGTAATATATTTATTGTGTACTAAAAGCAAATTGCCAGTTCCGAAGTTTTGGGGATTACTCCCTAATTTATATTCTGGCGAAATTAGCTGTGTTGGATAGTAAATGATTTTTGCATTCCTTCATCATTAAATCATATAAATTTGTAGTTGGTCAAATGAAATATTAAGGAAAAGCAACGGAATTCCAAAACAAATAAATAAATTTTTATATTGTACGATTAAGCTTTTTTTTTTTTTTTTTTTTTTATGTGCCAATTTATTTAAACATTAATCAACCTATTTAAAGGCTATAAAACATTGATTTGAAACAGTATGAAAGAGACAGTGGATTTATAATCTATAACATAAACATAGAAATGGTTTTAACTAATAATACATAATATTCAAAGTAACATTTATTTAACGGCCAACAGTCCAGAGGTCGCTGGTGTGTAGGCGCTTCAACCTCCTGCGAGTGGTGTTGTTCCCAAGTGTGATGATGGCCAACGGGTTAACATGGTTATGCAACCGGTCGTTATACCGACTCGTATGTCGGTTTATCTGCGTTTTGACTGTCGGTAGTCCGAAGTCGTTGTGCAGCGTCCTGTTGCTAACATATGGAGGGGCACCAGAGATGTCTCTGAGCACCTTGTTCTGCAAGACTTGAATTTGGTATATCCAAGATTTTGCAGCTGTGCCCCAAAATGGAATCCCGTATGTCCATGTGGGCTCGATGATGCTCCTGTACACCAGCAGCTTGTTGCTCAAGCTGAGTTTGCTTGATGGCTTTAGCAACCAGTTGAACGATTAAGCTTTGACTATTGTTTAAGTATAATTTCTTTAATTGCAACTATTTATGAAATTGCATAGTAGTTCAGGTAGGTAACCAAGAGACTTAAAGTTGGAGGGAATCCATTTGGAATAGACTTGGTGTTGCAATCTAATCTCAACTCATGTGGAATTCGTTGCAACATTATTTTATCTAGAAGACTGCTGCATAAATAACGAGCCGCCAGTTCGACGGCAGAGCTTATAAATTGGGTCAGTACATGGGCGGAGTGTTAACTGGGTCAACTACAGCGCAACAGACTCCAAATAAATAATATATATTGTTGCCAGCAACAAAAACTAAGCTCAACTCAACTTGAGGCAAGTGCAACACGCGCCAAACGACTGTTGGAAAAAGGCCACTCAACAACGGGATGTTGAAGAATGTGCCAGGTTGTTGTTTTGGGACGTGCGAAACTGGTGGCTAGGTGGCAGTTGCCAGGCCAACAACAAATGCTGCCACATGCCACTAAAATGAGAGGCAAAATTCAACGGTTTTGTGGGTGCACACACACACACACTCAACATTAAAACACACACACTAATCGAAATGCATAAAGTTTGACGTTCAAACATGGAGGAGGGTGGGCGGCGGTCAAGGGCCAGGGGAGTGGGCATGGTTTCAGTTGCAACAACAGATGAAATGCTTAAAAGCAGGAAAGCACAACAGAAGGCAAACTCCCCATTGCTGTTGCAACGTCAGGCTGGGAGGAGAGGTGTGGGCGCATTTGAGTGTGCTTTTGATTACAGAAAAATGCACTCCAAAAAGTGGTAAATAAAAATACGAAACAAGAGGAATTCAGCAACAGCACAGCACAGCAAATCGTACAATCAACAATAAGGACCTTCACACATGTATTTACTGACTGCCACAAAAAGTTGCACAAATGATATGAAAGTGACGCCAGCTACGGATGATGGATTGACAATAGCAATTCGTAATTTACAACCATCACCATACCAATATAACAAAAAAAAATATATATCCCAATATTGTACATATAATTCGTAATATTCTTGATGGGGGGATGAATTTCACAAATTTGCCTCAAAGGTTTTTTCTCTACAATATCATAATAAACAATTACAAGTTAAATGGAAACCGGACCTTTATCTGGATCGGGAACACAATGGCCTTGGCGAGACCTTCCTGCATCAGTACCTCATAGTGATGATCGCCATGGAGCAATGCACACGGCAAATGCCTCTCATGCTGCGTAGCAATAGGGGCCAAGGAGACGCCCTCGCAGTTAATGTAGACGGCGGGCACACGGAGCAGCAAAGCCATCTCGTAAGCGGCCGCCATTTTGTGGGACCAGATGGCAGCGCTCACAAATGGCAGCTTCTCCTTGGCGGCCAGCTCAGCCAGCTCATGAGTGTGGCGAAATGTGTGCAGGGTCACCACAGAGCTGGTATGGTTGTCACTGAAGTAGCTCTGATTAAAATCGCAAACAACGATAGGCGAACCCTCAACCATTGTGTACTTGAGGCCAATGTCGTCGGGCTGCATCATAGACACCATTTCTGCGCCCAAACACTCAATGCGACGCAATGCCCCAACGTAGAGGTCGTGACTCTTCACCTGGCGATGCATCACTGTCATCCGATTGCGCACTTTCTCAATTAGTGTCTCCCTCAACGTCTCGTGCACAAAAACGGCAGCAATCAGTCCCAAGCCGATGGGCTCGTACAATGTACGCATGAGTGGTTCGATGGCGGCATCCACGTTTCCATCCTGGCCCAAAACAATCATGCCTGGCTCAATCCAGCGCTTGTCGCTATCATCGCTAGGATACGGCGGCTGACGCCAGGTATATCCCGCATGAGCCATTAGAATGTGTGTTGGTCTCGCAAATGTGGTCGAATTCAGGTTTCTTCAATTTTTAACTGAGATTTCGAAGTGTGTGTTTCTTGAATTGCCCAATTTTGCGAGAGTAAGTTATAGTTTGTGACAGGCATCGCAAAGTACTGTTGTTGATAACAACTATAAAATATTCAGCAGCATATATTGTAAATATAAAATATTAATTTCAATTATTCATTTCTCATGGGGATTTATTGAAAAGTAAACTTACACCATGCTGTAGGTCAACAATGTAATGCAATGTTATAACAAAGTTTTGTAAATGCAATTTAAGATCATGTTTCCTTTAACTCTTTTCGACAAGCGAAATATGTTTGTAAGCTAAATTTTGTGATGTTCAACATTTGGTGGCTGTAAATTACGAAACTCAGTTTCACATTAGGATTATATGTTGTAAAAGAGCTATAAAAGCTACTATCTGGTTCAAAACAGCTTTAAGTTAAGACTTGATTTTGCATACTCAAGATTTGCTGAAAACAATTGAGTCACATAATATAATATGGTCAGAAGGGCTTTGGTTAGTGTTATATTCAAAATGAGATACAGATACAAATCAGTTGGTTTCCTGGATTAATGTTGTATTATCAGAGGAGTGGAGTTTGCGGCGGTTGCGACGGTTGCGACTCTGCCAGTTAGGCATATGCCACATGCCACGCTGTTAAATGAAATTTTAGCTTTCGCAAGCTTCACTTTAGCCTAAGAATATGCTGAATTGATTTAAAATGGCTTTGTTCTTAAATCTAGTTTGATTTAAAACAATACAACAATAAAATATAGCTTATGTAGAATTTCTTTCTTTATCGGTGTTGCAGCTTTCTAGTCTGGGATGATGCACATCGATGAACGAATCACTGCAAAACCTTTGTTTATCTTATTTTCTTTTTTCTTTGACACCCTTGCAGAGAGTTGTATGACTGTGTAACTCAATGGGTAACTCAGTTAAACATAGACATGTCTGACCGTATGTTTGTTTGTGATGAAACCAAACAATCTTGATTCATCCGCAAAGATAGTTATTTTCTAAGATATCTTATTCCTTCCGACGAACCTCCATTAAGCTGCCTTGTCAGATGAATGTGAGCAGGTGGATTTGGGTCAGCAAGTGTATTTTATATTCGACGGGTGCTTGCTTGTATATTTTTATTTGTGTGCAACAAATTGGATGCGGCATGAACTTCATAAGCTTTACTTTATTTCTCATCCGGTTTATCGTTGAGGCCGCCCATTGCCACGTTACTTGTTAGCCGGAAGCGGATGTTTGATAAATTCGTTGTGTCATTTTTCATTTTCATGTTGCGCCATTGCCATGATAACTGTTGATAACATGCCACCAACCACAAAGCCCTGTCTCTGAATTTGAATTCCCGTATGCTAGTCTGCTTTTTGTGTTTCGCTCTGTTCGTTGGCATTGTCCTTGCGAGCAATATTTTAATTTGGCTATGTCCTGGCAGAGAGAAACAATTTGCCAGCCACAAAAGCCAGCCCAAGCGGGATGCATTCTAAACCGCACTGCTTGCCCGGTTATCATCACATTCAAGACCATCATTATGGCCAACTTCTGGTGCAGTTGCTGCGTTTCGGTTCGACATAATATAGTTGTTAATTTATGGACCGGATAAGCTGGTGCAGTTGTAAGTCGTTATCCGTTGCATGGCAACTGCTGGCTCAGCGCCTTGGCCAACAGCAGAAGTCAATTTGTGAAAATTTGCCAAGGCTCATGGCTTTCGGCTCGTAAATCTTGGCGAATCTTTGGCACTGCCAGCATTGAGACTGCTGCCCAGCAACAAATCGCCATTGATTGCCAGCCAAGTGCAAGACAAAAGCTTAATGCCACAGGCCACACCCACCATCGTCCACTGGTCAGCAGCATTAAATATTCATTTGCACAAATTTGTAGAACTTGAAAAATTGACAGGCTACGTACGAAATCGCTCATCTGTGAACAGCACAGAGGATACAACAGCAACTGGCACTTGCTGACAGCTTGGAGTAATCGTTGCAAGCGACTGTCCAACCCTGCTCCCAAGCTACCTGGAGGGAGCACTCATGGTGCCCATGACTTTCGGTCGACTCGACTCCTTTGCCTTTGTGGCGTGGCTATCGACGTTTGTTCAGGCATCGAAGCCTATATTTATGCAGTCAAACGTGCTTATCTGTTTGGCAACAAAAACCAGAAGCCTCAGCACAACACAACAGACACACAACTCACACACCCATCCCCCCACTCAATACTCCACAACACTAAGCCTTGCACACCTTGTCAAAATAATTAACAAGAAGAAAAGGCACGCTCAAGATTGTATAACCATGCAGACGATACATATTGAAATTTAATTAAAAACCAAACCAAATCTTGCTATGGAAACTGCATCAATTAGTAGTCAAATGTTGATAATTTCTTGCATACACTAAGTTTGAGCAAGTATTATTCTAAAATGTGTTAAAAAGTGTTTGACTGATGTGATTGTTGAAGTGCTTTACTTATGGATACAATGGAAACATGTTTACATTTCAAAGTAATAGAAGGGGTTTATTTGAGCTATTGAAAAATATGTTTTAGGCTGGAGGAAGCAACATCGATCCAATAATATATGTACATCAGTCCATTTGTGTGAGTAGGTAGTTCTCAGAGATTATGATAGCTATACTCTTATCGTGTTTTTTTTTTATTTTATGCTCATACTTCACAAATATTGGTATTCAATATTTAATTGCAACAAAGGCGCTAAGTATAAATGCAACACCTTTCAGTTAATACTTAATACACCCTACATGTTATTTACCAACTGAAAGGAGTTCATCACAATCGGATAAGCAACATTAACACACATACTTACAGTGTCTGGGAGCTATATTGTCAGGACTTCACTTCGAGCTGTTTAAAGGAAATAAATTTGACTGATTATTTGATTATTCTTTTAGGATTTTCTGTATAATCTTAGATAACTTAGCTGTAATTTCAACACTGCTATCTTCCCAGTACAACAGTAATTTTTACGATGTCAAATGAAAGCGATTCATAAATTACTGTATTCGTTTTCCAAATGCTTTGCATATCTGCACAACTTGAATTTAAAGCAACGCAACTGCTTTTTGAACAAAATAAAAATAAGGCAGAAAACCTTCATTAAACAACGTGACGATAACAGTTATTTATCTACTCAACGAAAGATTTATATAAATTTAACATTCACCTGGGCCACAATGGTTCTCATCCGCTCATCAAAATTGCTCCGTTGGCAAATCTACACCTGTCCTTCCCCCTTTCCACCAAACCCCCTTCTCGAGACACAACCCGTTTGGGTGTGCAAGGCAACTGAAAAATTCATTAAACTCAAGCAATAAATTCTTTTAATTGTTTTTTTGCAATCTACCGTAACCCGTCCTCTTTTAACAAAATCCACACAACTGTTGCTTCGATGTCGACGGCTACCAACTTTTACAGCACTGACTTGAAGAAATTATTCGAGTCGAAAAGGTCAAACAATGTTGGTTAATTGATTGTGCGCTCATAAGAAAGAAGGCAGAGAGCCTTTCAAATTCCACTAAATTTATAGATTATATATTTTTATACCCTTAACCCATTAAAAATGGGTAACAAGGCCATAATGGTTTTGTGCAAATATATGTAACAGGCAGAAGGAAACATCTCCGATCCCATAAAGTATATATATTCTTGTTCAGGATCAACAGCCGAGTCGATATAGCCATGTCCGTCTGTCTATCCGTCTGTATGAACACGCGGATCTCAGAGACTATAAGAGCTAGCGATTCAAATTTGGAATGTAAGTTCTCGTATACCAGGCGCAGATCAAGCTTACTTTATTTTATCGATAACTGCCTCTGTTTCTCGATTACCGATACTTTTGGATTCCCGATAGCAATAAATTCCACAAAAGAATCTTACTTGTTTTTTTTTTGAATGGTATTATAGCAGTACGTATATCTTTGAAATCAGTTAATTGTTTGGGAAGCTTTGGAAATATTATATAGCTTGGATTAAGCTATCCACGTGCAATTTAGTTTCAATAGGATTATTCGCTGAGGTGCAGTAAGTATCTAAAGCTTGATTCTTGAATATTTTTCGTTAAACTCTTGAAGGTACCTCCTATCAACATTTTCATTCCCCTTTTGCATTCATCATACCTCGTGCAGCTGGTGCAAATTGATTCTCAGTTTCTCAATAGGGGAGCAGCAGCTGTCGGTTAAAATGTGCTTAATTAGTGAAGAGAACAAGGAGGAGCAGCTGAAGTTGCCAATTGCATCATTAATAAAAAAAAAAACAGTTTGAAAAGGTAGAGAGAAAGAGAGTGAAAGAGAGAGAGAGGGAGACAGAGAGAGAAGTGCTGTCCCTCATATGGCTAATGAACTAAACAACCAAACTGTCCAGAACTTAACTAATGATTTTCTTTTTCTTCTCTCTTTCCACTCTTATTGCAGGTGTCCACGCTATCGATTTGTTTCATGTTGTAATTCGAGTACTTTCGGTAAGTATTAGTAAGAAAAACGGGAGAAACTAATTAAATTTGAACTAGAGCATGCAACATGCTTAATACATAGCAATGGACAAACGACCTTCAGTTTACTAGGTGCAAGCCATGCAGATAATTAAAAGTGCTCCAACAACAGATAACTGAAATGGGCTGGACGTCTTAATCAGTAGCCTTGGACAGGTATTCGTTAGCAGTTACTGCCTGATACGTACGTTATGTGCATTTGTACAGAAATATGGCTTTAAGCCAGGCCATAAGCTGCTGTCCGCATCCAAACGAATGATGTCTCTGTTCACCTCGGTAGCATAACCATTCCCCTTACCTTTGCACCGTGCGCTGAATAAGCGAAACCAGACCTATACACATTCATATTTATATAGAAAAAACATCCTTCAGACCGGATGCTTGTCCCATTGACCGTGCTGCACTACCGGCCGTCCTTGCATCAACATTTGACATTTTGCAGCTGCTCAGTAAGACTCGGACCCGGGACCAAAGCCATCAGAGGCAGTGTATTGCAGAGCTGAGACGCAGGTGGCGCACAAATCCTGAAAGCACACAAAGAGAAATCTCGCCCTGCCACGGTCAACTTGACTTCTGTGTCAGGCGTGTGCACTTCCTTCGTTTCGCTGTCTCCGTCACTCTCTCTCTCTCTCTGTCGCCATTCATTTCAGGAAATGCATTTCGTCAACGTTGAATGAAAACGAAATTGCCAATTTAACTGTGGAGGCAACGGCTAAAGCAGTGCGAGAGGTGCGACAGATGATTTTCTGATTTGATAAGCATTCAATGAGCTCGTTGAAACTGTCTCATGCAGCCCATAAACATTCAGAAAACTGACTTGATTTCAAGTAATCGCCCTTCAATATACATAAGCGCTTAGTCATCTGAAATTATAATATTGAACCATCTGTTGCACTTCGCTGATTCGTTGAAAATTATTGAGAAGCTTGGGTTTAGTATACCAATGGGAACAGCTATGATACTCTTCGATGTTTCGCTGCTGACTGCTCTGGCAATGAAATCAAATGTCACGTATACGCACACACTCAGAAAAGCTTATTCCTGCAGAACCTTAGCCCGGTTATGTGAAATTCCACAACTAGCAACTGAATAAATATACATGCTGAAGGAAATGAAAACCACACAAACTGCCAGCGAAATTAAAATAGTTTATTTTATAGAGTTCCCCATGCTCCAACCTTCTTCTTACTCCTGCACATAGCCAATCCAACTAAATGCCATACACTGTATATCAATCGCCCAATTTGTTGGCGCCATTATCTTCAGCTATTCCACTTTCCAGGCAGTCAAGTTCTAATACATATATACATATGTAGATAGATAGAGAGAGAGAGAGATAGTCCAAGAAAGAGAGAGTGTGAGGGAGAGTCGTATATACGTTTCTTGACTATCGCAACCCTAAGTTGAATGAAAAAATCTCATCAAAAATCGATTAGAGAAACAGCACTGCAAATGTTTGTAAGGTAAAGAGATGGAAAAGTGAAAAATGTTTGTTGAAATATTGGCTGGATTTTTTTTTTTTTTTTTTTTTGTCAGCGCAAGGACTGAAGTATGTAGTTAATAAACAACTTTAGTAGTGAGTAGAACAACCAGCCATGGGCTTTGGCATCGTTATCGTCATCATCATCGTTAGCGGGCAGTCAATTTGTGTAGAAGCAGCAAGTGAATATGCAATAAATATTGCCAACAAATGCAATTTGGGAAATTCAAAACAAAGTGGTGGTCATATTTGCTAACTCATTTTTCCATCACCCAGCTGATGTTGGAAATGGGAAGAAGGCAAAGGCGAATTTGAAATTGAAAACGTTGTCACATTTAGCACTTACAGATGAAAATACTTTGCAATATTAGAATTTACGCTGAGATACAGGCTATGACAGTTGTATAATTTTCGCTAGGCAGCAACCCTTCGTAGCACTCAATATTTGAAATCAACCACCTAAGTTCAGCAGTTGTCCATAACTCCTATGGTCTATGCTCAGTACTCTATACGGTTACACAACCAAAGACGAATACAAAATATGGTTTGTCAGTGACATGAACATCAACGGAGGCTGCACAAGTGATATACATACGTGCCAAGGACGGAAGCCACAAGAGAGAGTATAGCTGAGATAGCTGGACAAAGTGGGGATGCGGGATTGTAGTGACTGAGCCTTTAAATAAACAGTTTGACATATGAAAGACACACACTCACCCACACTCATTCACTTGGCTGGCACTCAATTCCGAAGAGCAATAGTTTGGAGACCAGGAGCAGGACAACTCAATTAAGCATGCACAATGCACACGAAATTTCACTTGCTGTTTACTCTTTCCTCCCCGACACCCTTCAATCGCTCCCTTTTCCCTTAACTGACAGAGAAATGTTCGGGTCTGCAGTGAATTTCAATGCAAACTGCAGTCGCGCGTCAAATAAATGTGCAAAAATGGTAAACATATCACACTGTTATGTGGCCTAAGCTGGGGCGAAATAAAAACTGCTTTATATTGGAGTCACATACAATACATACGAACACTTCTATTGATTTTATTTGTCGGTACGTGTTCGTTGACTTTTTAAGCCAGTTTTTTAGCTCACTTTCCAAAGCTTTATTTGGTTCCAGTGTGTAGTGCTCAAACTTTGACTTCACAATGTCCGTCATACTGTCTGTCCGTCTGTATAAACGCGCGTTTTTCCGACACCCTCAGAGATAGAGACTTGAAACTTGGAACAAATACTGGAAATACCCTTAAAAGCTTAAGTGTCAAGGTTTTGGTCCTACGTCCACTAGAAAGCTAGATAATCGATAAATTCGATTTCTCACAATTTTATGGATACAGTCACAAATTTTGGTTAGTAGGTTGTTGGCGATGTCGCACCTCAGACGCCCCCAGCCCCCCCGTCCATACAATTTTTAAATGGCTATATTTTCCGCAGTCTTTGAGTAGGGAACGTCAAATTCGGTAGGTATATTACTGGTAGTCGCCTTTAAGAACCGATAATCAATTTGTGTTGCCACGGCCAAACCTGCGCCCATAATCGACAATGCCAATATTTCGGAACGTGTAAATCGATAACTCCGTATATCTCCCACACTTTTAAAGACAGAGTAACCAAACTTGGAAGGGAATTTTCTGGTAACCCCCTCCAAGGATTGGCATATAATTTTTTGGACCACGCCCACAATGCGCATATCTTCCATATTTTTGTAAGCTGGAGTCACCAAATTTTGAAAGTATGTTACTGGTAACTCCCCCAAGAGATCGATAAAAAATTGGCCACGCCCACTCCGCATACCTAAACCGATACACCTGGTGGTGAAAATCGATAACACCGTATATTACTAGTAACACCCTTAAAAAATCCGGAAGAAAAATTTTGGACCACTCCCGCCCCCAAAAACCGATAAATGCCCATATCTCCCGCAATTTAAGAGCTATAGCTACCAAACTTGAAAAGGTATATTACTAAGGGCGAACTGCAAAAATTGTTTGTGCCACGCCCACTCTCGCCCCCAAAACCGATAAATGGCCATATCTCCTGCAATTTAATAGCTACAGTTAGCAAATTTGGAAGGAAGATTATTAGGAACATTCTCTTTAATTTTTTTTAACCACGCCCACTTCCGCCTCGAAAATCTCGAAAATTTCATATCTTCCGTAATTTAAGAGCTACAGCCAAACTTCGAAGAAGGGTTACTATCTTATATCTATCTCAATCTAAAAGGCAAACTTGGACAGTATTTCTTGGCTGCACACAAATTATGGTATCATTGTATTTCGCTGTCGTTTACGTCCGACTGCAACGTTCTCTCTTATTATTATAACATTTATGTAACGAGTGCCTATAATCTTTTAGTATATACACCTTCCATAGAAGTTAAAAGTAAATAGCGCTAAGTGTAATTATTTTTTTATTTTTTTTTTTTTCCTTTTTGAGCTTGCGTGAAAGAAGTATAAGTGAAGACACATTGGCCAATAAGGGAAAGAAAGCCCATCTGTTTTCAATGTTAATTTTTAAAAATTTCGCTTCCACAATGTATATTTTGTTCTCTACTAATAACATTAGCCTTAAGACTATGTTAATCTATTTATTTTAAATTTATAACGAAGTTTTATTCCCAATTTAGTTTTTGATAGAACAAATTTATCTGTACAAATATCTGTTTTGTCAAAGTCAAATCTCAATTAATTAAAATGATTTGTTTGACTTCTTCAATTTCTGAATAATGTATTATTGAAAACGTTTGAATATTAAAAAAGATGATGCGTACGACCCTTTAATCTTTCGTTTATTTGCATTATGAATGCGAAAAGTATTTGAAATATTTGCACAATAATTCTGCCTTTCAATTTTTGGTTAGCAATTTAAATTTCACCCTCTGGGTTGTTTTTTTTATTATTTAATATTGATTTATTGGCGTCACGCATTCTTCATTGTTTACAGCAGTCTTTGACCTTTGTTGGACCTAACAATCCAGCTCGCTTATGCCACTCGTATTTGTCGAACAATATTTGGCAGTGGAGCAATGAGTAAAAAGTCAGCAAGGGATGTGCTCCTGGGTCGGGCCACCGGCCCTGACGCATAATCAATCAATGAAAATCGATTTGTTGTTCAGCGCAATCACCAAAGGGGCTGGGGAGCATTAGGTGGTTGGTAGATGGGCTGGGCGGCATACATTCTGCAAGAGGGACAAAACTGTCACATATAAAGCACATGCGTATGTATGTGCATTAGGTCACATAGCACACCACACCACACCACATCACAGCCACAACCACACCCACACCCACACCACCGCTTTCCACCTTTCTTTACTTTGATCCGCCTCCCCTTGATCCGATCCAGCTGATGAGTTGCCAACCCTCCAAACTCGCCTTAGCACTTAAGTAGGCAGAGTCGTTGTCATCAGTGTTCGTCGTCTCGTGCCGTTCATTGAACTGACTTCAGTCAGCCACCTCGTTCTCATAATCAAAACGTTGTCTTGTGCTCTTATTTGGGGGTTGCTTGCATCCAAGCCCTTAGCTTTGTCCTCACAATTATATTCCATCCACCCGTCCCATTACCCCGGCACTTGCTTGTGTCACATTCCCAACTTTGCTTATGCCCTTCGCAGTCTATATAAGTGCATATGTATTATGATACTTCGACTGATAATTCTTTATATACTAGTTATGATCAATATACACATGATCAAATTTTATTAAATGCGTTGTCTTTCTATTGGGATAATGAGTACTATTGACTTTGTCTATATATGTTACTATATATTTGTTTAAAAGCTTCCGATCTAATTACTATTTGGAAAGCATCCAAATTTTCATATCTCCAGTAATATTTCGACGCTGATGACTATATCCAATATATAGCTATATACATATGTGTGTTTAAGCGTAAAAATGTGTCATTTTAGTGACGAGCAATATTCAGTTTAAAAAAAAGAAATGAAAAAGTTTGAATAATATAAAATTAGTTCGGCCTTCTGTCCTTATAAATATCAAACAAATTCTATAATGTCGAATATTATGTTTTATAAAACTCAATTTGCTTTCTCATACTAGTTCTTTGACTTGAATATGAGTTTGTCAGTAGAGTGGTATTTTAGGTGTGATTTGATAAAAACGGTAAGGAAAAGCAATCCAACGCGAACCAAAGAGTTGCGTGCGTGGCCCATGACTCATCGACGGGCATGAAGGTTGGTAAGGGACTGTGTGGGTCTAGCAGCCTATTAAGGTGACCATTTACCGTTTGACTCAGCTGCCAGTATAATTGAGCATTGTTGCTGTTGTTTTTGTTGGCTTGGCGCTAAACGTTTTGTGGTCTGCCGCTTGTCACCAAACGCCTCCCAGAAGCTTTTGCCACCCACCCCTAAGCAGACACACTGAGAGAATAGAGAGAGTCAGAGACGGATAGCAAATGAGAGAGAAAGAGTAATCGACAGAGAGAGTTGAAGAGAGAGAGAGAGAGAGAAAGAGTTAAAGCATGAGACAACACAAACTGTTGCTGCTGAAAGGCATTATGTATACTTACATATTTATATCCTGGTGCAATTTGAGTGTGTGTGTGTGTGAGTGTGTGTGCTGCCGCCGTAATGGCAATAATCCCAGCTCATAAAGTATGCAACGGTTCGTTAGAGCAGTTAGCAATCTGTTCTACAACAATTCTCCAGCCATCGTCTATCATTTACTAACCTGCACGTTAATGGTTTACCAGCCAACTTGGAATGAATTTATTGCTTTAGATCATCAAATTTTAAAGTTAGATTTTTGGTAACATTTTCAAAGATCGGCCAATAAACCTAACCTTACCTAGCATTTTATTGTTTATTTGCGCTGTTGTTAAGTAGTTTTTTGGGATTGATATGTATGGAAAAATTTTGAATTCCTGTGAAATTTTTTGAGGTATACTCACAAAATGTGGAATTGCTTTTAACCGCATATAATAATCAGCAAACTTCCCTTCCCGGTCATGCAAGCTGCCCCTCCGTTCCAAATCATTATTCACATGTGCTTTTCTACTTGCCACATAAATCCGCTCACATAAAGTGAAATGGAGTTAGAAGTTTAATACTTGCGTAGCTCGACTTTTTTGTTGTTGCTCATACACCAGTATTGGTGACGTTGACATTTTGAGTGTGATTTTCGTGCCTCACTTACCATGTTCTGACACTGCCCACCCTAGCTTTGGTTTGGTCTTTGTTTCCTTCCTTTCGTTTGTTTTCATGTCGTGCAGTCTATTTTACTTACTTGGCTTCATTGTCGCTTTGCATTGCTTTGGCACGCACTCAGCGAACGCCGAAGCTGACGTCGATGTCGACGTCGACGCCGACGCCTACGCCTACACTTTGCCACATTTTGTGGGAAGCGGAAACACATTACATACTCGGCAGCTTGACAACAGCAACAACAACAGCAGCAGCAGCAGCAGCATCATCAGCCCCAGCAGCAGCAACAGTAGCAAAAGCAGCAACAATAGCAGCAACAACGGGAAACAGTCAAGTGAACTTCTGGCGACAACAGCAGGAAACGGAAATAGAATAAAGTCTAGCTGATGTATTTACCAGTAGTCCCGCCTCACCCCAATGCGCCACCGCTTGTCTCTCAACTTTGCCAACTCGTTGGCGGTTTTGTTTTTTACTGGCTAACCACTTGAGCTATTTATACCAATTCAGGACGTCGCATCATCTAACATTTCATTAACTTTGAGTTTGAGTTTCATCTGCTCTGTGCCTTCCCAACGGAAATCTCTCAAAAAGCTTTCACTTTGGTTAATTGACCAGCCTACCGGTTTTATCTACTTGTTGCAAAGATATATGATTAAACCTGCCACAAAATACATATTCAGCGTCCAAGTACCTTAAAATAGCTACAAATAATCAATAGCATCTAGATTTTTTCACTCTATTACTGCAAAAATGCTTGTCTCGAAACGATTTATCGCTTCAAATTGATAGGCAAACTGCAAAACAGAGTGAGAGCCTAATGCTAGTCAGCTAAATGCATTGCGTCATTTACATATACATATATAGTCAATCCATATGTACACAATTTGGAGAGTAGATGGTGTTCAATTGGGCATTGGGCGTGTCTTTAGGCTGTTAACTTTAAACTTAAAACACATTCGGAATGTGGCTAAAAATAAAACAAACAAGAGAGAACGTTGTAGTCAGACGTAACCGACAGCGAAACACTATGATACCATAATTTGTGTGCAGCCAAGAAATACTGTCCAAGTTTGCTCTTCAGATTGAGGTGGATATAAGATACTAACCCTTCTTCGAAGTTTGGCAACTGTAGCTCTTAAATTACGGAAGATATGAGCTTTTCGAGATTTTGAGAGCGGGAGTGCGCGTGGTTGAAAAAAAATTATAGAGAAGTTTCCTAATAATCTTCCTTCCAAGTTTGGTAGCGTTGGAGTTCGATCTTAATAATATACCTTCTAAGTTTGATAACTGTAGCTCTTAAATTTCGGCAGACATTGGCATTTATCGGTTTTGAGGGTGGGAGAGGGCGTGGCAACACAAATTTGTTATCGGTTTTTAAGGGCGACTACTAGTAGTATATCTACTAAATTTGAATATATACCCATCTTTAAGTTTTAAGGGCTGCGTTCATCCAGACGGACAGACAGACAATCAGCTTGGCGGACATTGCACAAAACCAATATACTATTATACCTTCGGTATCATAGTACAAAAAAAAGATGAGAAAAACATTTTACAGACAACAATTGGCCTAAAACATACGGCAAACACGCAGAGACGTGCTTCGAATGCCATTCTAATGATTTAACGACAGCTATAGAACTGAATTTAAACAGCCATGAGGTATGGCACAGAGACCGGCATATTTTGCGTATACTTGAGCTTTGTATTCAAATTAAGTACAAATATTCAGAGCAGAACTGAGCAGTCAAAATAATAGTAGTGCTGCCCCGTGCAAGGCAAATACTCAATATTTTCATAGCTCCTTTCATATTCTCTTTGGTGGACGAATCCAAAACTGGTTTATTTGGTAACAGAAGGTCTCGACATTATATAAGATCACCTGGCACATAATCTAGGAACCTCTACGTTATAATAACGCATTCAATTATGCTATTCTAACAGGACACCGACAGCAAGTACACCAAAGAAGGCAAGGACGTGGGATGGCCAGTGTACTCTGCAAATCTTAACATGAATAAGAATTTGTGTGAAGTTATAAAGATTGTTTCTAAAATTAATCCAACATAAAATTGCTAGCCTTGGGAAGAAGTCTTTTACATAGATTTCTCTGGAAAGGGGACAAACTTTGGTGGACCCTAAGCACCATCGCCATGTGGCGGTTATTTCTAATGAGGGTTATGCAATCAAATAAGAATCTTAGTATAATACATCCAGACCCAGGAAAAGCTAAGAAATCTTCTCTACTATTCCATCACTATTATTTTGAATGACTCCCTTGTGATCAATTTTATAAACTTTAATTTCATTTGTTAATAATTTTATAGTTATTACTTTACTTATCTTCAATACTGATTGTTGTGTTCAGCTGAAATTAAAAAAAAAATTATATGTCTATATACATTATGGATTTGTAAGAAAGATACTCAAGGATTTTCCATTTAAAAATACCCGATTTGAAATTGCAGATATGTTGTGTGGAAGCACATATATTTTAAACCCTTGACCCATTAAATATGTGTAAAAAGAGTATAAAGGTTTTGTGCAAATGTATGTAACAGGCATAAGGAAGCATCTGCGACTCCATAAAGTATATACATTCTTGATCAGGATCAACATCCGAGTTAATATAGCCATGTCCGTCAGTCCGTCTGTATGAACACGCGGATCTCAGAGACTGTAAGAGCTAGAGACTTCAAATTTGGAATATAAGTTCCGTATAAAGTTTACTTTATTTTTATTGAAAAATGCACCAGTTTCTCGATTATCGATACATTTCAATTTCCGATAGCAATAAATTCCACAAAAGAGGCAGAGGCTTCTAATTTATACATAATATGCATATGCACATTTTTGATCAATTGCTAACAAATTTTATTAAGAGCGGATCAGAAACATCCAAGTTATAGTCGAAAATATATTTTCATATTGATCTAATTGCTGTCAGCAGCTGAAAGCATTTTCTGCATGCATAAATAGACGACCGCATGTGTGAGTCTTTCTTATGAGATGATAATCGACGCTAGCGTCAATATATTTGTAGTCTGCAGAGTCCCGATATCTACTATTTCGTGTACGTATGTATGCGTGTATGTATGTATGTATATGCACGTGCTTGTAGCCAGCCTGTTCGGGCTTGTGAGTAAAAATTCTCTATAATCGCTGTGCCTGCCATAAGAAAAGAGTGCACTTGTAAAACTAAACGTTTGAGTGCAAATAATCTTAAAGGGAAATTTGGCAATAAAACTAGAATATGGTTAAAAACTGGGTTAAGGGTATATCGTTGTCGAGCCCACTCGACTACAGCTTTCTTACATGTTTTAGATTGCATTAGTTTTTACTTTCATTTTAAAACTACACTTGTGGGTGACTTAATTGAGAAATTATGAATTAAAATCATAATAGATGATTGCGGATATGTATTGTATATATACAAATAACAGACTTAAGTTTTGGGCGAGTAATTTTTAAAATATATTCTAAATACTAAGAACGTAGATCTCGCGAACGAGTGGGTCACAAATATGACTTAAAGTGTCATCATTTTGTCCCCAAGTCGTAAGTGAAAACACTGTTAAACTCAAAAGAACCTAACGTTATACCCACACATCAATTTTTCGCAAACGATTTTTGTCAGATAAACCCTCCATATAATATTTAATATGTACGTTTATACAGTGTATCACATTTCACTTTGAACGGTGTCTAGCTAAAAATTTAAAGTGCTATAAAGTTTAAACAAGGAAACAAATTCAAAGTGTTTAAATGCCAATTTTTTTAATGTTATATTGCATTTGAAACAGAAACTTTAGTTTTTATTAAAATATTAATTAATTAAAATGAATCAAAAACATATCCAAAATATATGTCACAAATGTTTTTCAACAGTCTTAAAAAAAGTAACATATTTGGCGTATAAAAGCTTAAATAAGGATGTTAATACTTAGTATGATAAATACTTAGTCATCCTGATATATCAGTGGATGACACTGAAGCCTATATAGAGGCCAAGGTGACATCAACTGGTACATTAGTTGAAAAATTTAAATTTAATTATGAAAGAGAAATTTCCTCTTTTAAAATAAGTGTTTCGGCAGAGGTGTTTGGCACAATTTGCTGTGCTGATTTCTGGCCGAAGGGCTTAGTAATAAAAGAGTTTACAACGAGAAAACGTGTTCGGCCTTCTTTTACATTGCCTCCGAATCCCTCTGGTGCATCATCATCTTCTAATGCTAAAAAACTAACACCAAAATCCTCTCTCTCTCTAGCATATCAAAATGTTAGAGGTCTTAAAACTAAACTATCTAAACTATGTATTGACAGTCTTTCTTTTGAATTTGATATTCTAATATTTACCGAAACTTGGTTAAAGCCTGATATTTCCGATCATTCAGTATTTTCCAATAAATACACCCCATATAGATGTGATCGAGTATCACGATTAGGGGGCGGTTGCCTAATTGCTGTCGATTCTAATCTTGTGTCAGATTATTTCCTACCTCCATTTGATTTAGTCATCGAATTTATAAGTATTAAAATTGAGCTTAATACTTTCTCATTGGTTATTACTTGTTCTTATATCCCACCTCAATCAGATGTCTCAGTCTACCTTAATCATCTATCTGCTGTTCAATACATTTCCTCTATGCTTTCTGATAGAGACTATCTGATTGTATGTGGTGACTTTAATCTTCCAGAAATTATATGGTCCGCTCCACCAAATGTATTGGTGCCACTTAGTACAAATGAATTTATTGATGGGCTCCATGAGTTGTCACTGTCACAAGTTAACCCTATACGAAACTGTAACGACCGCTTGGTTGATTTAATTTTTGTATCTGATCCTACTTGTAGTATTCTTTCTCGCTGTGATCCACTTGTCTATCCTGAAGACCCCTATTATCCAACGCTCGATTTGATTATAGAGCTTCCAAATCTTGTGCCCTTTGTAGCAACGGATTCTACACGTAAGAATCGTTGCTTCCGTAAAGCAGATTTTGTTAAACTAAATCAATTATTATTTGACACAGATTGGTCAGTACTTTATGCCTGCACCAATTTGGATAATGCTTTGTCAATATTTTATGAAACCATTGACTCACATTTGGATGCTTGCGTTCCCCGTATGAATCCTGTGAAGGCTAACAAGCCTCCCTGGTTTTCGAGGGAATTAGCAAGGTTGAAAAATGTGAAGTCAAGGTTTTATAAGAAGTTTAAGAGATCGAGTAATCATTTGGATTACTCTCGATATATGGTTGCTAAAGCAACTTTTATTTCTTATAATTCGAGTTGCTACAATAATTACCTTCTTTGCTGTAGGCTGCAATTTGCACAAGATCCTAAGCAGTTCTATAACTTTGTGAACATGAAACGCAAATCGTCTTCATTACCTAACTCCGTTTTTTATGAAGATACGAAAGCAAAAGATGATCAGGATTCTGCCGATTTGTTTGCTAAGTATTTTCAATCTACTTATATCTCCTCTATCTTCTCCCCAAACGTACCTTATCCTGTCCAAAGAGCCAATTGCATTTTTGACCCTGTGATCACTTTAGAGTCACTTCTTGCAGACCTACATTCTATCAAGCCTGGGTTTTCGCCAGGTCCTGATGGAGTCCCTGGATGTGTACTTAAGTACTGTTCTGAGTCTATTTGCAAACCTTTACTTAAATTATTTACCTTGTTTTCCCGCTATTTGGAAGGGATCCTTTATTATTCCTCTCCACAAAAATGGCTCAAAATCTGATGTAAAAAACTACAGGGGTATTTTCCAATTATCCACAATACCTAAAGCATTTGAGAAAATAGTAACAACTCAACTGCAACACTCATGTAGATCTATTATTTGATCTGATGATACTCGGCTCGTACTGTTTGGTGCCATTCCGCCCTTGCACTCCTTCCGATTTTCGTCGACGAAGCGCCGAATGATGTAGCATACAGTTGACTTACTTAGATTGACTATTTCAACTATTTGCGATGTGAATATCCTATTTTGAAGTGTTCCAAGATGAGTTTCCGTTGATCAATGGTAGCCCGTTTGCCCACAGTC
The DNA here is from genome assembly GCA_037043585.1 of Drosophila mimica. Classification (NCBI taxonomy): domain Eukaryota; kingdom Metazoa; phylum Arthropoda; class Insecta; order Diptera; family Drosophilidae; genus Drosophila; species Drosophila mimica. The sequence goes on along the minus strand of JBAMBE010000312.1, from coordinate 25,594 downwards.
CTTGTTGGCTTGTCGCACTCGAGATGCAGGATATAACTAAACTGACTACGAAGGATTGGTCTATTTATATCGAAAATATTTAACCTGACGTAAAAAATCCGGGTTTTATGGCACACAGGTGTCCATAATGTAACTGGCCGAAATAACCTTTGACCATAGGTACTTTTTTACATAACCCAACGTATCGTGTGGGAAAACCCCAGTTTTTTAGGGTCATATATTTATTTTGGTGGTTAATATATGTACCTGCCATCGGACTTTGAAATTTTTGAAAAATAATGAATAATTTGTTTATGGCAGGCAAATAAAATTTTTTCTAGATACCGTTCAAAAAGAACTGTGAGACACTGTACATGTATATGGGTGTAGAAAAGTCTATAATTACCAGTGATGTTTTCTTTTGATTTGTGGCACGTTAGGATAACTGCGAGAGCAGATTGATAAGTCAGTGATCGTTTTCAAATTTCCAAATTTCTTAAACATTGCTGTCTGCCACTTGTTTATTGCATTTTCAAATCACACAGCAGGGTAATGAACCCTTGACTTACTTCTTATAGATGTGCACACTAGTACTTTTGAATTGTACACAGTAAAATAAATATAGGCAGCATTTGTTTGTGGAGGACATACAGCAGATTTGTAAATCTGAACACTTTATTTCAATCAATCATCACACAGCGGTAAATATATATATTCTTGATCAATGTCAATAGTCGACTCGTCTTGTCATGTCATGTCATGTCTGTATGAACACGTCAATCTCGATGATTGTCAGCTAGAGGCTTTAAATTGCAATTATAAGTTCTGGAAATCTCAAAAAACATATCTTCCAGTTACACAGCTCGGGTTTGCTGTTTGCGGTAATGGTGAAAGTTTTTATTAATGCTTAAGGCATATTTTGAGTTTAAGTTGATAGCTCTCAAACTTTTAATGGGTGATTCGTCGTTTTTCATGCTATGATACCGAAGGTATAATAGTATATTGGGTTTGTACAATGTACGTCACGCTGTCTGCCCGTCGGGATGAACACAACTTTTTTTCGACACCCTTAGAGATAAAGATTTGGAACTTGGAGCATATACTTGAAAGTGCTCTCAAAAGGTAAAGTGTTAAGATTGGAGTCATACGTCCACCAGGGAGATGGAAAATCGATAAAAATCGGTATTCCCAAATCGATAAAGCCAATAATTTTATGGATATAGTCACCAATTTGCGCCCACTCCAGCTACCTAAAGCGATACACCTGTTGGTGTAAGTCGATAAGCCCATATATCTCACGCAATTTGACAACTTAAGTCACCAAATTTTAAATGTATATTGCTAGTAACACCCTTCATAAATGTGGGAAAAAAAATTTGGACCACGCCCACTCCCGCCCACAAAAAACGATTAATGCCTGTATCTCCCGCAATTTAAGAGCTACAGTTACCAAACTTAGAAGGTATATTACTAAGATCGAACTCCAAAATTTGTTGGGCCACGCCCACTCCAGCCCCAAAAACCGATAAACGTCCATAACCCTCGCAAGTTAGTTGGTTACCAAACTGGGTAGGAAGATTTTTAGGAAACTTCTCTATAATTTTTTTTGGTGCGAAACTATTAAAGGGGACATTTGGAAATAAACCTATAATGTATTTAAAGCTTGGTTCAGGGTATATGGTTGTCGAGCTCACTCGACTACAGCGTTCTTACTTGTTTTATATTTGTTAAGGGTACTGTATCCGTCAGTTCATTACCAGTGGGGTTGCAGTTGCAGCTGCAGCTCAATGTAAGCGCATGCAGTATATAAAGTTTCCACTCGCACAATGTTTAGTTCGTATTTCGACTGTATACAGCATATATATAAGGGAAAGTTTGGGGCATATATAAGTAGGGCGCTGGCAGAGTTAGAAATATGAGCCAAGTGTTCATTCACTATAAATTTCGTACGTGCATATACTTAAATTAATCAGAGAATAATTAAATCATACTCTGACAAAGGTAATTAAAATTTCTAAAAATAAATACGGTTTTATATAGTTACTTAAATGTGTGAATTTGTCTTCTACATGAATAATGATGGGATTCGAAGAGGCTAATTAATGATTTATGAGCGGCGGTCAGACAAAGAAGAGAAGGTTTACTCAACATGTTTTTTAGCTCAGTTTCGATATCCCTGTTGTTAACATTACTAATAAGCTATCGGAATGTTGTATTGATCTTTTACATATTTCTAACATTCATCCTCAATTCACACTATTGACAATAACTTTGTGACCAAACAATCTATTACAGTTTTCATATTTCGACTTGCTTAAATTTTTATTTAAGATATCTGCCACCAATTGATTCGTTAGACAATATTCCAGCTGAATCACAAGCATACAAAGTGATAACGTATATTTATATGCTGGCTTTTTGTATGGTATACTGAATTTTTGGCCAAGTTCATCGCAATCAAATTATCGCTATGAATTACAATAATTTTCATATCTCTGTGTACATTTCGTTACATCATTTTCGACCAACTCACGAACATATAATCATATAAACCACATACACTGCGCTTATATATACATGTATGTCCTTTTGTGAATGCCTAGAAATACACACAGCTCGCTTAGACAGACAGAAAATCCAATTTTCGTCATCATCTCGTTCAGTTTCTTGTTCCATATCCTTCAAGACAGCTTTAGCCTATATAAATACAGTTTGAGAACAGACACACCTTGTTGTTAGAAAATGTGGGAATGCTGCATGTAAACATCCTCCTGTAATGCTCTGTTAATAAGAGATGATAGATAATCCGTGGATACATCAAGTTGGTGCACATGCAGTTCCAGTTCAGCTGCTATGGCCAACTCCATCCTTATTGTCGCATGTCGCACTACTGCCACTGCAAGATGACTGTACGGCTGTCTCCCAAGTTCCATTCACTTTCAGTGATCCAGATTCTTGTGCAATGGTTTTGAGCCATTCGATTGCATGTGGACTTGCTAATGCCACAGTTGCTGATTCCGCTTGTGCCGCAAACATCACTATATATGAGGCTTAACGCATCCAAACTTTTGCTGACCGACTTATTAAATGGCTTCGCGCTGCAGTTGCTCTGCAGGCAAATCTTACAGCCGAATTCGTTTGTGGTGTTGATGTTCACTCCACGCACTAATTTCATATTATTTAACTCTTTGAGGCTTTCATGTTTAGATGTCCATCTCTTATACCATTTTATAATGCCCTCACTGCCATTTTTGCTGTTTGCGATTAGGTAAACTGTAGTTTTTGTTATTTCACACAGAAATAAATTCCTTCTATGATTTGTAATGATCAGCGTTTTATGGTTTTCGTCACATCCTTTTACTGCTCCGCTCACCAAAATAAAGTTATATAGTAATTGTGGTACATAAAGAACGTTTGTAAGTTTCCCGTTTGATGATTCGTTTTAGTCATGACGACTCCTCGTCCGGCTACGTCTAGTGACTTTTCACCAGCAAGTGTAACTGCATCAGTGTATTGTTCAAACGAATTAAACATTTCATGATTTACACACTTGTAAGCTGTGGACTTACATTTGGCAGCAATGTGACCAACTTTGACATTTAATGTTTCTATTTCATTTCTTATTCCCGTTGATCTTTTTGGCTTTCTAACTTACGCTCTCTTTAGCGTGTGTGTTTGCGTTCTCTATATGTTCTTCATTCTCGATCAATTTACTCGCAAGGTACTAAACTTTGGTTATTTATCCCGTGTTTCCAATGCGACATCGAGATTTTCATATGATTTGGACAACCTTGCCAAGACTTGGCAATTAATTCCCATTGCAGCGCAATGCCAATTTCTAATAGCTGCTCTACCAAACAACAAATGATCTTGAACCAAATTAGCAAATGAGCTATTGGCACAGAGAAGACGACGAGGGAATAGTGAATTGAGAGTGTTCCCGATATCTCACTCTGTCTCTCTCCGTTTTATGTCTGTCATTTAGTATTTGTTTTTAACATTACAATTAAACCTGCTGAGTTTGCTTCCATCTCTATCGAAGTTATCAAAATTTGTTAGCAACATTTTCTGTTGAGTAGTGTAAAATATTCCGAACCCTCTTAGGACCGAAATTTATTTAAATGTCTTAAATAGTATTTTAGATTGTATTAAGTGCATAATTGTAGTCTTAGTAGCAATCAATACTAATAATTAAAACAAATTTAAATGTGGTGACTTAAAAAATAGTTCGGTTAATATTTGTTATAAAATAACAACAAATAAATAATAAAACATTTAAAAATAAACATCGCAATTGCTGCTGTGTCATGTGACGCCAATGTTGAAAGGATGCTGTTTCTTGTGCCTACGCCTTTGTTGGCAGCACTTAGATTAAGCCTTCGTCCTGTCGTTATCACTATGGTTTACTCATTTTATATCGTTTTAGCAGCCTGTTGATTTTCATTTGGCCAGGCGACACAGTTTAACCGTTTGTTGTGATTCATCTGCAGCAACAAAAACTGCCACAAAAACACACATTGAATTCACTTTCACTCTGCATTACGTCTCTTTAACTTTTGCATTAACTTTTTATTTTCTTCTTTATCATATTCTCTAGTAGTGCTGCTGTTAGTGTCTGTTGCAGTTAACTTTCGTTTCTCCCAAAATGGGTCTTAACCTACATTTTCACGCGTTGCACTCAAATCTTCTTTGCTCAAGTCTTACAGAGTAGCTAACCACTGTTCACACCCTCCCTGCTATCTAAATGGAGCATCCATTGTTGTAAATGAATCCTTACGCGTTGCTGAAGATGAGCCCCCAATCAGACGTACACTCTTCATGCACGAGTTTCCACGACTAAGCACGATGAACCAGTTTTAACTCATATGACAATTACATATACACATACATATATTCCGTATTCTGAGGCGTTTCTAACGCGTTTTCCAAATTTGTGTTGTGGATGACGATAAAAAAAAACAGCAGCTTAAAATATTTGTGCAGCTTCCTGGTTAATGAAAGTTAATGAAAGCAGCATATTTGAAGCGCATTAAGCAACTAAGAGCTCCATTGTTAAATTATGAGCATAAAATATTGTTAATACTCATTAAGATAATGCTTTAATGTGTTCACATATTCATACATATATGTATGGGTAATTATGCGCATATGTACATATGCAAAGAGGGGGATTAATATTGGATCTGTTCACCCGCATGCAGGCTGAATTTTAAGTATATGCGAAACCACAATTTAGTTTGAAATAAATTACATGTTCCGTTTTCACAGAGTCCGACATGCAAACGCCGAAGTCAGCCGCCAAATAGAGATGAGCACGACTTTGATTTGCATTACACAAGTCGGCAGGCATCTCCGATCTAATCCGTATATAAAACATTCTCACAATCATCATAGGTTAATTAAGTAATTTTACAATTCAGTTTTGCGGCAGCGCAATTTCTTTAGCAAATACCTTATGTAAAATACCGGATTTCTTCTGTTTTAATAGTGTGTCGATAAGTAACATCACAACCACTCGAGCGTGCTCGTGTCACACAAAGAAAACCTGCTACTTTCCCATCTCTAAGCCCTAATTTATAGCGGGCCACCCTCGCGTGCATTTGACTCGGACCAGCAGCTGTACACAATTTATCTCTTTCGTGCAGTGTATCGAAATTCATCTATTTGTCTCGCTCATGCGCTGAAAACTTTTTTCCTTTTTGCATAATTAATGTCATCACAGCCGTCCGTAATTCCGTCTGCCGCAACTTTCTGCCATTGTTGTCCTGCCGCAATATGACCGTAACGATGGCAACAGCTCCATAACCCTATTCCCCCATTCCCCTACTCCCTCCCATGTGTAGGACCACCCTGACAATTGACGTTGCGGACAGTTGTGCCCCATTGGGGTCATGTGCATGGCTCAGATGGCTGTTCGAATTGATTTTGATTTATTACCTCGGCTAGCAGCTTGGCTACAGTTAGCGTGGTACGACCGAGACTATCACTACTTTGAAATCCAATCTATTAATGAGCACACATTAAGGCAAATGTTAGATATCAATTAAACTACTTAAGCTACTCTCTTAACAGAGCAACAGTTGGAAACGCCTACACCGTTTGAGTCAACTATTATGCATTATTAGGTGTGTGTTCGTCTTCGAATAATTCTTTTGTATACAATATTTTCACATCAATTATAATAAATACATGTTTAATTTTCCATTTTTTATTTTTTCAATCAGAGTAGGATACCTTGCGCAAGTCAAACATTTGAGGGTTGCTTTGGTTTAATTGCACTGCAGTTGGCTGTGCATTTGCGCACCTGTGCATTTAAGTGGCCCAAAGTGAAATTAATATTAAATATTTAAAGAGTTATGCGATACGTCATTTAAGCAGACATTAAGTTAATAGAACTCAAAGGAGACGCCCACAGGCAGCCACCGATGCATGCAGCTTGCACCTGCCTTGTGCTGAAATTAAAACTTAATTATGCTGTTTCCAGGAAAATAGGTGGCGGCACAACGATGGAAATGAATATTTGATTTTTTTTTGTGTGTGTGGGATTGCATGTGCTTAATGTGTGTTTTATCTCTATGTGGTGTGTTAAATAGAAATACGTATTTTTCCATTTAAATTATTTAAAAGTCATTCAGCATTTTCGGTGGAATTATCTTTATTGAGTCAATTTTTAATTTCTGAATGTCTAATTACTTTTGATACATCTTAGCTATTATTTGATGAACACACTCAAATGTAATTATAAATAGTAACATTATAATCACATTTTGTTGTCCTGACAGGTTTGCTTGCAAAGCTCCTTGTTAAAATTCCGTCCGTATGTTGGAGATAAAGTCGCGTCGAAGGTTAACCTCCGTGTACTAGCAGGCTATGCCGTCTAAGTAAATACATATCTTACAGTTTTTGTCCAATAATAAGGATTATAATTTTGTCAATTGGAATAGGTTTTATAGCTTTTGAATTTATATTACGAATTGCCGAGCGTACTTTGCGGAAGGGTGCACCAAGTAAAACCAAAAGTAACTTTCAGCAAAGAACTTTATTCAGTCACTTACTTAAAATTGTTATATTGTTATTGAAAGTAATAAGTTTGAATATACTTAAGAGCATGATACAGATGAAATGCAGTCTTATTGAATGGCTCTGGTGGATTTTATTTTAGAGACTTGGTTATATTCCATCTCACTTACTCACTTAAGTTGTAAGCAGTTTGTGAGTTTCTTTTTAGTAACTGTCGCCATACTTGAGGGAACTCACAAATCTACATTTAAAGCTAAGCTTATCAGCTCAAATAAACTTGTTGACAGCACTTGACAAGCTGTGTGTGTGTGATGATCTGAAGGTACGCTTATATGTTCTGATCCTGATTCGATCTAAGCGGCGGTATGAGCCAAGCCAGAGTTGAGCCAATGCAACTCTCACACACCTATACGTACACACACAGGCACACACACACACACACGCACAGATACACACTTACACACTATCCGTGAATAATCCGTTCACTGTTGCTGTCAGGAGCTGCTTAAGATAGACAAAGAACGGAAACACGCACACATACACATGACAGTGACAGACAAACATCCCGGCAAAATGGCCAAAATGGCAACAGGCAGCTGCTGAGCGATGACAGACAGAGAAAAAAGAAAACGACAAGAACGGATTTGAAGTGACAGATTGATGTAGATGCGAGAAATGCCAGGCGATGCGAGGCGACGTCTAGATGCGAAAATGTGAAGATGAATGTAGTGGCAGATAGATGGCTTACAGTGCTGCTGCCACACAGATAGCACCGTTCTGGAGTAGCGGGTGTTAGGGGTAAGGGACTGACATGGACACGGGGCACCAAGCACTGAACACCGAGTACCGAGTACCGAGCACCGAGCACCCAGAGCGCATAAATGTCAGGCAATGAAAATGTTTGCCCAGCTAGCCGTGCTTTGTGTCGGAGCCGTTAACAAAATGTTTGGCTCCCATTCCAGTTGGTTGTCCTTGATGTTATACCTTGTTAGCTGTTGTGTTGGTTTTTGGGCCTGCCAACCATCTCACACCTCCTCCTGATTTCCCCTTTAATCTAACCCAAAGCCAAACGAAGCGTGCGCCACACACAAACACTCCGTTCACTCTCTCGTGCTCCAGAAACGAAAACATATTTTCCATATGAGTGCACAAAGCGGTGCGAGATGCACAACAACAAGAACAACGACATTATAGCTTAGTCAAGGCTACATATGCACATATACAAATGTTCTTATATAATATATGTACCTATTCAAATGGGTATCGCAACTTTGGGCCATTGGTCGAAACAGATATAAGGAAACTACTCCGACCGTATAGAGCGTATATGTATTTACTTGTCTGTCCTTCATCTGAATGTACGTCCCGATTTCAGAGGCAATTATAATTTTAATTTATAATTGTGTCTTATCTCGAGGATACGCTTTTTATTTATTTATTATTTTAATGCTTTTGTTAGATTAATACAAATTATTATAATATTATAAATATATTAATCATATTATTTTATCTATCCATGTGCTCTCTAAATCTATATACAAAAATCGGGCATGAATTGATTTATTATTCGTATTATTTATGTATAAGCAATGTCGAATGTATGCTAAAGCACTAACATAGAGGGTATGGCTTAGTCAGGCAGCCACGTGTTGTTGCTAATCTTTTACCAAATTTTTTGTTTCATTGTTGAAAAATATCTTAAGCCCAAGGCACAAAGGCTTCGTATCGAATGCATAACGCATAGTACTCAAAAATGGAGCGAATGACAGAGGAGAAGCAGGAAGGGGTCGATGAGTCTCTGGTGGGTTGAATTTCTTATTCGTGAAGCCCTCAGCTGTATTCTGTATTTAAAGCCACACATGCTCAAATCTGCAAGTAATTGAATTATAATACTAAATAAAAGCCCTCTCCATACATGAACCACGTGGTGTTAATAGCTGGTATTCTGGTATAGCTGATAAATATTTCCCCCAAATGCTTTTTACATTTCATCCATATGAATATTTTACACGTGACTCAACTGAGATTCTTAGCACTTAAGGTCACATATTGTTCCAAGATGCACTCTTCATGGTTTTCGTTACTGGTTCCTCTTGTGATATTCACAGTATCACATGTCTATACCATATAATTCAAGTAATTATGAAAGGAACGCTAAAAAACTTGATTCACCTTAACCCAATTGTCACTTCTGTGTCACATGCGATTCACAAGGGGATTATTCTTGTTTGATACCCATTATAAAATGTAGAAAATAAAGAGTTAAATGACATGATGACATTGATTGGCTACTTTGTCTACTTAATTATTTTATATTGCTGTTTTTGTGAGTGTCCACTGCACACTTTATACGCCATGCAATCAATAAATTTCATCAGTGAGCCTAACAACAGCAATTTGCGTTGTCTCAGTAGCCAATAAGTAAGCAACATACCCATGCCAGCAACTGACAACGTCAACAGCAACAGCAACAGCAACAGCAAAGGCAGCAGCAGCAGCAGTTTTTGTGACAGAACTCGTTACTGTCACGGTCTGTTGCCGCTCAAACATGATAAAGGTTGACACTGCGCCTGAATTTATTAAAACAACTGCCAGCTGGACGTGAAGCGTGTAAAAAGAAAAACAAAATTGCTACACTCGGTATACTCCTTTGAACAACAGTCGCTATTATTAAATGCTGCTTTTTCAACTACTACATTCTTGTTGTCCGTCTTTCTTGCTTTGCAGTTTATTGGCAACAATAATGGTCAGCACAACATTGACGACATTGGCTGCTGGACATACAACTAGTAGCAGTAATCATCATCACCATCATCAGCAGCAGCAGCAGCTGCCGCAGCAGCCACACGGCAGCAACAGCAATAACAGCAGCTACCAACGTCTGCAATCATCCGCATCAACTGCAGCACCAACAGCCCCTCAGCAGCGTAATTATTACGCGCTCAACGGTTTGGAGAACGATTGTGACACCAGCAACTCCAAGACTAACAGCAACAGTTATCAGCAACAGCAGCAGCCACTGAACCTATCGCAGGCGGTGCTTTCGCCATCACCACCGCTTAACGATCAGATAAATCTGCTTTTTCCCAAGTGCCGTCCCAAGCAGCAACAACAACAACAGCAGCAGCAGCAGCAGCAGCAGCAGCAGCAACAGCAACATCAACAGCAGCAATTCCAGCAGGAGCAGCCGTCGCACAGCAGCAACAGCAACAGCAGCCGACAGCATCATGAAGCCATTGATGATGTAAATCTTAATAGTAACAGCATTGTCACAGCACCAACAATTGGTGTTGCAGAGACAACTGGGAACAGTAGCAGCTTATCCACTGCCACACCCAGCTATTATAAGAGTGTTAATATTATAACACAATCACCGCCACCGCACTCGGTGTCGTCACATTCCTCGGAATCGCTGTCCTCAGTCACGCCTCGCATATCCACAAACCCATTTCTGTGCGCACCGCTGTCACCACCAACACCACCATCGCCGCCAGTACACGATTCACGAGCACTGACCGCAGACGACGTCGATACGGATATTGGCGCCATTGTCTTGACCGAGGACAACGACGACGAATTGCGACAGCAGCATCAGGATCTGGAGCTACTTGAGGAGACGGTGCCACAGACGGCGTATCCAGCATCCTTCTACTATCATACGGGAGAGAATCGGCCACGTGGCCATAGCTATATGGATATGCCGCGTAAACGCAACAGTCCCATATCAGCAGGCAGACAGCAGCATCATCATCACCATCAGCAGCAGCAGCAGCAGCATCAGCAACATTACGGGCTTATCAACGGCAAAAGCAACGCAACTACCAACAACCTTGGCAACGGTAGCCAGAATCCCTTTATCAAGGAGAACTACTGGGAGTCAGCGACACCAAGTGCCAGCACATTGCTCCACTCACCCACAGAATACCCGGATGAACAGCAGCACCAGCTGCAACATCACCAACATCAACAACACCAACAACACCAACAACAACAGCAGCAGCAAGAGCAACAACACATGCACGCTTCAGCGAGACGAGCCTATCATCAACAGCTAGCACCACAACTGTACAGCATAGCACAACGTCACAACCAAGCCCAAGTCCAAGCCCAAGCCCAATCTCTTCAAGCCCCGCATGTGCTGCGCGTGGGTCGCAGTCCTGTGAATCACAACTACTCTTCGCAACAACAGCCGTCGACTGTGGCCAGCGATCCGTGTGCTGAAGGGCTGACACCATTGGCTAGTCATTATTTGTATGGCAGCAAGTCTTCGTCGGAGCAGCAAGTGGCTGACTGGGAGCCACGTGATCAGCGCAAGCAGCGACTGCGCGAAGATCGCGAAAGGGAGCGGGATCTGGAGCGAGGGCGGGATAGAGATCGAGAACGGGAGCACCTGTTGCTAGAACAGCAACAACAACAACAACAGCAACAACAGCAACAGCATATGCAGCTGCAGCAGGATGTATATCCGGCAAGCGATAACCTCCTGAATCACTTATCGGCGGTGCAACAGCAGCGCAAGCGCCACGGCAATGGTGACGATCGAACTCATCGGCTAATTAATAACAGCGTCAATGAGTCATCAACGGGAGGATATGTAGCAGGAGACACAGCCGAAAGTTGGCAACGTAAGTCGAACAAGAATATAGCCAGAGTAGGAAATAAATAATAAGGGTTAGCTTAATTTTCGAGAAAGTCTTTGTCAAAGCATTTTCTTGATTGTTCACATGTACTTATATATTATTATTATAAGACATGTTCACATACTCGTACTTATAAGCTTGTTCTTGTGTCTTCCACGCTCCTTTAGAAGAGAGCGATTACTCACACGCAAGAGTTATCGATACTTGCTTCATCGGCACTGATTTGTATAGAGCGGGCATATTAGGTTTGCATCTATTAAAGGCTATTCAACACTTAAGCCTTATCTCAAGCCGGAAGCTAGTTATTAGTTTTGAAATATTATTTGTCATTGACGCGATTAGGCCAGCAAAACTTGTCCACTGCTTGAAAGCTAATCATGCACTTCAAGCTAGGATAATATCGTGTTACAAAATGAATGCCAATTTTTATTTTGTATCCATCCCAAGATTCCAAGTGCATTCCCAATTCGAAACAACCAAAATAAAACGGCTATAATTGAAATCTATGGCCATGGCCATGAGATGGGTCCGCTAATTGTATTGCACCGGAGATTTACCAAGAATCGGGCAACGCTAATGGATTGATTAAAAGTAAATTTAATTAGTGTTTATTTTGACATATTTGCACAACAGTTTAGAAAATTTCGGGCATACGTCTATCGAAGAGTTGATTGAACTTGCATTGACCGAGTATTCAGTTGCTTGTCCAGTTAACTGCGAATGCCAAATCAGTCAGACAGGTAGCTAAGTCAAGCCAACAAGTTATAACCAAACCAGCAATCCGATTTGGATTCTGTTTCTGGTTAACTTGTAATTAACACACTTTCGAATTTCTACAGATCTGCGTGTAACGACCCAGTCGAATACTCTGACCACGGATGAGAACAAGTGCAGTCAACAGCAGCAGACCACTGACAAGGCACAATGTCGTTCCCATTTAATGCTGGAGCCGCACACGCGCCGCTTGCTGGATGATGTGGCGCTCTATCGGGAGCACAAGCTGGACACATGGCAGCTGGAGCGCAACTATACGCTGGCCGTAGAGTCGCGTCATGGCATCATTGGTTTGTGATAATTTGCTTAGTTTTTTCATCGAGTTTTCTCATTCAATTTAATTACAGAATACGAGGGTTCACCACGGCGCATTGGCGTCGCTGCCAGCAGCAGCAGTCCAGCAGAGGACGAAAGCGAACCACCAGTTGACGCAGGAGTAGGAGTAGCAACAGCAGGAGTAGCATTAACAACAGTTGAAGCTTCCGCAAAGATTGCTCTGCCCCCATTGGGCTGCAATTCGGCTGCGGCTAGCTCGTTGCAAAAGACAGCGGCGCGTGCAGCATTTGCCGCACTGGCCCAGTGCCAGCAGTCGCAACCGCAACAAGCTCCGGCGTATCCCGTGCGACCCGGCTTTCCACAGGTATGGTGGTCTTTGGTGTTATATATTGTACATCATAAATTTCCAAATCTATTTATTTTTAGTTTTTTATTTTTAAAATGTATAGACTGCGTACAGTCTACACACATACATATACATATATATACATATATACTATATATATGTATATATACTATATATATGTATATATACTATATATATGTATATATACTATATATATGTATATATACTATATATATGTATATCCTATACTAAATATCAATTTTGCAACAATGAGATCTGACTTAATGATTCATTCTGCACTCCACAGCGAATTATTTCGCCACCGCGGGAGCTACCCAGTGGCTCGCCAACGCAGCAACAGCAGCAGCAACACTACGACAATGGCAGTAACCATAGCAATAACAACAATAATAAGCCAGCCTGCAGCGACAACAATGCGGAGGATACCAGCAATGACGTCTCGGAAATTGGCACCATATCCGATCTGACCACGCCCGAGGCCATCATTACGGCCACGTCGAATGAGTTGACGAACTGTGCGGCAGATACTCCACCTCCGCCTCCGACAGGAGCAGCAGCAGTAACGTTTGCAACCGCAACAGTTGCAACTACAACGGCAACAACAACGAATGCTGCCAGCTCTTCGATAGTGGGCACGGCCCTAGCTCCAGGCCCAATGAGCCTGCCGACCAAATCCTCGACCTTTGATTACCTCTATGAATTTTCTGAGACGCGCAAAGTGCTGGAGGAGTTCTTCAAGTGTCCATCAAAAGACGAACAACCCATCATGGAAAATGGCAGTGACGTTGACAGCATTGTAAATAAACTATTTTATACTGCTCAAAAAAAAAAAATAAAACTATTTAGGCCGTTTTAAATTTTTAGTCATTAGACCTCGCTTGTCTGATGTCAATTAGGCTTATAAAAAAAAAAATACTTTTTTTTTAAATGATTCATTACCATTGCAGGACATACAGTACGAGTTCCACAGCAACCTTGAACGTGATGAGGTAGAACTAGACGAGGAAGAGGAGGAGGACGAAGATGAAAACGATGAGGTCGACGACGAAGATGAGCCCATCGAGCAGGACTATCGCCAGCAGCAGCAGCTGTTGCAACAGCCACCAGCATTGGAGCGTCACGTCTATGGCGCTTACACTCAGCCGCAGCAGTTGCAGCTGGAAGCACAACTGCAGTCACGTCCGGCACAGTTGCCGCGCCATTATAGCGAAAGTCCGCTAATGCGCGACTTTGACTTCTTCTTGGACTCGGCCAGCCGAAGCAGCGGCGAGCGAGAGGGTGAACAGGATGGGCTCAATCACAATCAGCTACTCAGCACCGGAAGCGGCAGCGGATTGGGACAGAGCGTTGGACAGAGCGTGGGTGGCGCTCTAACCGGCCATAATTATCGCTACTCGCCGGAGACAACCGATTACGATTCCAACTGCGGTGATCTTGACAGTGAGTAGTGGTTGATAATAAAAGTCCAATTGGGTTGCGTATATCTAATATTCTTATCCGTTAACAGGTCTCTCCGGCGAGATGAATGGTGGCGTGTCGACTTCCTGTTCAAATTACGCCAAGTACTATGCCTCGGCTATGCCCGTACTGGAAGATGGCCTCTCCTCGGGTCACACCAGCGACACCGAGAATAATAATAACAACAAGAACCTACAACAGATGGCAGCTCAGCTCGATCCGAGCCAGTTACAGGGATTGAGCCAGGGTCAGAGCCAGGGCCAAGGTCAGGGGCAAGGTAGCCTCAGCGCTAGCACCAGTATTGGTGGTGGCATCTCCATGCTAATGGACATGAAACGCATCTCAACTAACAACAGTCTAAATAGCATGCACAATCTGACTGCCTCCACAACGGACAGCAACGGAGTCGGCCACCAGCTCAGCCATACGAGCCCTAGCAATGTCCTGCTAAAACTTCAGCTTCAACAGCAACAGCAACAACAACAACAACAACAGCAACCACAGCAGCGCGAATTACTGGGACAGAGTCCCAGCAGCAACTGCAACAGCAAAGTGTTCAAGAACATAGATCCAGAGTTGGATTCACTGTACTCTATCAGTAAGTAAAGTCTGATCGATTTATACGCACCATTTAACATAACTACAACCTGACAAGAATAAAATGATCAAAAGAGAACTTTGTAGTCGGGCGTAACCGACTGGGAAATACGTTATATGTAAATTTATCGATTTATACTTTACGAAATATCGGCATTGATGATTATAGGCGCAGGTGTTGGCGTGCCCAAAAAAGTACATACTAAATTTGACGATTCCAGCTCAAAAACTGTGGATAATGTAGCCATTTAAAAGTTTAAAAGGCGGTGGCTTGGAGGTGTCGGAGGTGGGCGTGGCATATTTCGATATTTGAAGGACTTCACCTACCAACCAAATTAGGTGACTAGCCATAAAATTGTGGGAGATATGTGGCTTCATCGATTTGCGAATATCGATTTTTATCGATTTCCTAGCTTAGTGAAGCCTAAGTGGATGTAGCACTCTAATTTTAACACTTTGTCTGATGCGGGAACAAACGAATATATATTTCAAGTTTCAAGTCTCTATTTTTAAGGGTGTCGAAAAAAGTTGCGTTCATAATGACAAACAGACGGACCGACAGAATGACGGACATTGCACAAAACCTATGATTTCTTCGGGATCAAAGTATAAAAATATTGTGGTGGGATGCTTTCATCTAAATAAGATTGATTGCAATATATTAACTTATCTTTTCTGGGTAATTCCTCCGAGCTGAATAAAGTTGCTATCGGCCTGAACAGCGATAAAGCATTAGCCTTGTTCAGAATTTCAGTATTTGACTGAAAAGTTGTGAATTGTGATTGCTTATTGCATCACATTAGTTGCTAGGTGAAGTCTTAGGGAATACTAGAGCTGGAGACTGAAAAGTGAAGTCTAATAGTCTCTAGAATAACTGGTACAAAATCTGCTGGAATATACGTTTGGGGTCTATAAACCTGAGATCTTAAACTGTAAGAGAGATCGTTTTTTTTTTCTTTCGATGAGCCGTTACAGAAGTGGGATGAATAACTAAGCAATCAATACGGATTAAAAATGTTTAAGGTCGGAGATCTCGACATATGAATATACTTGGCCTGTTTCTATAAAACATACTTAACACTTTAATCAAAGCATGTTAAATATTAATCACTGCGTGTTGCTCTACATTTTGCTACTTACTCCGCAGGTGTTTTCCACCGTCCGGACATGGCGCAAATGACCCCACCGCCGCCAGCGCCTGCGCCGCATCGCAAGCCCAACTGTAGCGGCGATGTTGACCTGCTGCAGTCCGCCGACAGACAGACAGGCAGCAAGCACACGCCGATTAGTTCGACGCTGCAGCGCACTTCCCCCACCGCCTGCATTGGTGTCCCAAAGCCGAGGAGCGCTGGCAGCAACTGCAGCAGCAGCAACGGCCATGTTGGTGGCATGGTGGTAGGCGGTGGTCCACCGCCGCCGCCTATACCCGAGCGCAGCAGCACGCAGCCAATACAGACGCAGCGCTCACCGTCGCCTGTGATGAACTCGCCCGTGTGGCTGTCACGGCATTTGGATGGCGGTGCTGGCAAGGCATTGCTAGAGTCGAGCTCGGACAACCACTCAAAGAACCACAGCGCCGACGAGGAGGATGTGGACACAGACCTCGAGACAGATCGTCTGCTGGGCCATCAGCGTCTCGACGATCAGGGCTACTACGATGAGAACAAAAGCTGGGATCGCAAGCCACGCACTTCGCTGCTGTCCAAGATCTCGCCCAAGCAGCAGCAAATGTCCAGCACGAAGACGCGTAACGGTTACAATGCTCTTCTCAGCTCCACGCCCGAACTGCCGCCGCCGCCCATTCCGCCCAAGAGCTCGACGAGCCTGAGTGGCTCCGCAGCTGGCAAGCTACTGGACTTGGTCAGCGGCACTGGAGCCGCACAGAGAAGTCATTCGCGCAGCTCCTCAGAGCACAGCGAGAAGTCACCGTCGAAAGCGCTCAGCGCTAGTCTGGATATTTGTGGCATGACAGTAGTCAATGCTGCTGACGTGGTCGCTTCCGCTGTGGTGGCAGCTGCCGCTGCTTTGCCCGCTCTTGGCACGCCCAACAATGGCGGTGAGGATTCGGAGGGCTCTGTGCCGGGCGTTAATAAATTGGATGTGGAAAATGAGGGCGGCATCAATGGCATTGTGGGTGTTGCCAGCGGCAATGTGGTTACAAACACCAACGGCACCAGCAACGGCACCAACAACAACAACAACAACAATGATGCCATCGGCAGCAACAACAGCAGCGGCAGCGGGGCAGGCAGCAACAGCAACAGCGGCGAAAAAAAAGTGAAAAAGAGTAAGAGCAAAGAAGGTAAATGCTTTGGGTTTATCCTTCGTTCAATTGTTGCAATTTTAGTGTCATTACTATAATCCCACTTGACATGTACATTAATTTAAAAGATATATCATCATTTTGTTGCTATTGTCGCTGCTGTTGCTCCTTATAGAATATTCCCACAGTGTACTGGGAGTATATTTAGCTAGTGCAGAGTTCGTCTCGTTGTCTGTTGATATCCGATACGTCTGAAAGATTGAAATAAATGTATCGAATAAACCGTCACAGCTTAAAAGTTACTGTTGTTACATAGTTAATAAGTTCTGAATGTTTTCCGAGTTTATTATAATAAAGAGAGAGATGCGCTAACTTCGTAGTCCTATTAGTCCTAGTCCTAGTCCTAGTCCTAGTGACTAGTCAAAATGTAATGAGTAGGCTAGAATATTAGTATTAGTATTATAATTAATTATCACATTTATGTATATAATTTTTTTTATGCAAATATGTTTATTTAGATTTGTTTGTTACCTGTAGATTCTAGAAGGTATTTTATAGGTCCACAAAAAATCTTGCACTTCTATCTAGCATTGGGTCATGTGTTAGGTTATTCCGAAATCAACCATATTATTGGCCAGCCTCATGTAAAATGGAATGTGATTAGTTTTAGGTGTTGTTGGGAATATACTTAGTTGTAGCGTATGGTAAACGAAGAGCAACAGATGCAGCTGCAATTTGAAAATGTAAAACAAAAACAAAAACAACAAAAAAAAAAACAATAAAATGCAAAATCTAGCCTTGGCATGCCGAAGCTGAAATACCCTTACAGGCAGGCTTTGAATATATTAAATATATACATATTTAGGAGTATTTTTTGAACGCCAAGGCACGCAGAAGAGATTTACCTCTTAACTGCTTAAAAAATTGTAAGTCACAATTGGAGAACTGGGCTAAAGATATTTTGTGCTTATATATGTATGTATGTATGTATTTATATATATGATTTCTGTACTCCTGCAGGCGTATAATATATTATATTATTTGAAACTGTATGAAATCTTACGTATATGGTTTGCAGGGCAAATCAATAATAGTAAATGTGAACAACTTTGCTAATCGTATCTATATATTTATATATGTACTTATACCAAAATGTATTTTCTATATTCTTTCGCATATTTTATTGACAAATTTGCGTTTATTGCATGCCTCGTTCGTTCATTTTACTGTGTCTGTGTGTGTGTAAAATACTTTGTAAGATACATTTTCAATATGTAGCAGTAACTAAGTAAAAAAAAACTAACAGTAACAATATAATAACAACATCAGTAACACACTGACACACTTACAACAATACAACTAAGTTTGAGGGCAACTATCAAAATATGTAAATGAGTGGCTACCCAATTTGTTGGATGTGTGTATATGTTTATACTGACAAAATATACATGCTGTTATTAAAGTATCTAAGGTATCACTCTCGTACATATGTATGGTACTCCTTGCAGCTTGCAACTGTACACACACACAACTGACTCAACAATAACTTATACATACACATACATATACCCAAAATATACGAAAACACTTACAAATTGGTCTCATCATTTGCCCAGTTATTAATCGATTTTCTCTATTTTACCCACAATGAAAACCAATTCGATCAAAAACAAAAAACAGGCGGCGCAGTGCTCATCGAGGGCGTTCTATTCCGGGCTAAATACTTGGGATCCACGCAGCTGGTCTGCGAGGGTCAACCCACCAAATCGACACGCATGATGCAAGCTGAGGAAGCCGTGTCGCGCATCAAGGTGAAGTTGAACAGCAATTTGCCTAGCACTCGATTCGTATAGCTTAAAGTACTTAATTGTCTTATGCTTTCAAGTTGTAGATTGCAATTTATTACAAAATAAAACATGCATCAAGTATAATTTCAATTATTTAGGTAAAATTTAATCAACACGAAATTAAACTCCAATTTAACTACTTTTAGCTGTAATTCAATAAATAAATGTTTGCCTTCCCCTATAGCTAATGTCAACGCATTTTGATATCATTTATTCAACTAACAACCTTTTAATGCCAATTTCAACAGTTTTAAGCAATACTTATCCATTCCATTCCCTTTTTTATTCAGTCATATTGTCAGTCCGTTTAAGCACGTGATACCCCATATAGTTAGAGAGTTGAAACTAGGAATGTATTTTTGGGATTAAGATCGATAAGCATCGATTATTGCAAATCGATATAACCACATATCTCCCATCATATTGAAGCTAGAGTCATCAATGTTCAATATACCATTAAACGAGCGTAAAAAACTTGCAGACCACATTCACTTCTGCACACAAAAATCACGAAAGCCCTTATCTGCCCCAATTTTAGAGATGGGTCACATAATTTATAAGGTATATATTTTAATTATTTAAAGTTTGGGGCAAGTCCATCCATTGCCTCTCCATCCCCACAAGTAGGTTATTTAAAAAATATTGTTAGCTGATATTGCACTGGCATTAGAGTCGGCTACGCTCGACTTCAACATTGTGACTTATTTCTAAAATACAGTTTTGAAATAGTCTTGAATTACGCTAACACAGTTTATTATCATTATAATTTATTTAAGTCTTTGAAAAGAGCTAATCCAATTGCTAATGTTATTTACGAATTATTTTCACATCAAATAATTTTAGCTTTTTGGTCAACAACAATATTGCTTCTCTTTCACTCAAAAATAATTTCATGCTTTAATTAACAACAGTTATAAAATACTTATTTTAAATACTTGGTTAATTATCTTTTTGGAATTCCATGCAATATTTTCACAATCTAGAGCTACTCGCTACTAGATACTCGCACATATGTTTTTGACAGTGAAAACTCATGCAAATTTTGTTTATATATTTTCATGCATCAACTTGTTGCCATCTACATAAACTCAACAAATGCTCTGCTCCGTTAATCGAATCCACATATCGCCATGAAAAAAAAAAAACAAAAAATAAAATAAAAACGAACAAAACACACAATTGATAATTACAATTTGTATACCATAGGCCCTGGTAAGTAGAACATAGAAAATACAATAAATCTAATCCAAAATTGTATCTGATTTACCCCAATTTTTGTTTTTTTTTTGTTTGGTTGCCTGCAATAAGCTTGAAGTTATCTAAATTAAATATGAATATAAGCGATTATATATAAGAAATATACTAACTCCCAACATGCTCTTTTGCAGGCACCTGATGGCGATGTGCAGCCAAGCACGGAAGTAGATCTGTTCATATCGACGGAGAAAATAATGGTGCTGAATACCGATCTGAAGGAGATCATGATGGATCATGCGCTGCGCACCATTTCCTATATAGCAGATATCGGTGATCTGGTTGTGCTGATGGCGCGTCGTCGTTTCGTGCCCCAGGACATTGATGATGCTCCGAAACCCAATCGTACGCCAAAGATGATCTGTCATGTATTTGAGAGCGATGAGGCTCAGTTTATAGCACAGTCCATAGGCCAGGCCTTTCAGGTCGCTTACATGGAATTCCTGAAGGCCAATGGCATTGAGGATCATCGCTTTGTCAAGGAGATGGACTACCAGGAGGTGCTCAACAGTCAAGAGATATTCGGCGATGAGCTAGAGATCTTTGCCAAGAAGGAGCTGCAAAAGGAGGTAGTTGTGCCCAAGGCCAAGGGTGAAATACTCGGCGTTGTCATTGTTGAGAGCGGCTGGGGTTCAATGCTGCCAACAGTCGTCATTGCGAATCTCATGAGTTCTGGGGCAGCGGCACGTTGTGGTCAATTGAACATTGGCGATCAGCTGATAGCCATCAATGGTCTAAGCCTCGTTGGTCTGCCGCTCTCCACCTGCCAGACGTACATAAAGAACACAAAGAACCAGACCGTTGTTAAATTTACAGTTGTACCCTGTGCCCCCGTCGTCGAGGTCAAGATCAAGAGACCAGAAACCAAATATCAGCTGGGATTCAGCGTTCAAAATGGCGTGGTGAGTACGGATAACTGACCTAATCAACAAATATGAATAATTTGGTGCTGATTTACTGACGAACAGAGTGCTCCAAATGAACAGTAGTTGCAAATTGCACTCAGGAAACAACTCGCCCTAAAATTCAGAAAGTCATTTTAAGACTATTCAGTTTTTCTGGTTCTAAAAGTAAATAATAAACTGACGAAATATATTTCCTGAAATTAGACTAGCTTAAAAAATTGGAAAACATTTTCAGAGATGAATTAACCCGGGCAAAAACATATTTTAATCATATGCCTTTTCAATATATCTCTTTCAGATCTGCAGTCTGTTGCGCGGTGGAATAGCGGAGCGGGGCGGAGTTCGGGTCGGTCATCGAATCATTGAAATTAATAACCAGAGCGTGGTTGCTGTGCCGCACGAGAAGATCGTCAATTTGCTGGCCACATCGGTGGGCGAGGTGAGTGTACATAGCTTCCAATTACTAACAAGAATTCAACATTTAATCGGCCCTTTTGCTTTACAGATACTCATGAAAACGATGCCTACGTCAATGTTCCGCTTGTTAACTGGCCAGGAGAATCCCATTTATATTTAAGCAACAGCTATCGAAAGGCTGGATAGATATAGAAAGAGAGAAAGATAGAGGAAGCGCATGCGTATTAGACAGAAGTCTAATGACACAGTATATATATATATATATATATATATATAATTGTATATACATATATATATATACATATACATATACAATATATATACAATATATATACATATATATATATATATAATATACAATATATACACATATAAATATATATACATGTGAATAAATATGCATATGTTTATAATCTTAGGTTGATATAACGCTGATACTTATATAATGCTTAGACATCGTTCTAATTTAGTTATCGATTGTGTTTTTTTTTTTCTTTTTGTGAGTACAGTAGAATAAAGTTATAAAAGATCGGAAGAGAGAGAAAATTAAACAGTATGTGGAAGCTATGACAAATAACAAGCGTAAACCTTTTGTTCCAATACGTAAACCGAAACCAAAAAGATCAAATAAATAATAAGAAACAAAATAACAAAACAAAAAAAAAAAAAAATTTGAAAAAAAAAAAATTAAGAAAATGAAATGAGTTGAAAGAAAATTACACGCCTTTTTGCAAAGCTTAGTACTAATAGTTAATAATGAGCAGGGAGAGCACTGCGATTGTTCGGGTAAATAATACATATATATATATATATATACATATATATACATATATATATATATATATATATAAATATATATAAATATAAATATAAAAATATATATGTATATATATATATATATATATATATATATATATATATCTATATTAACACGATGACCTTTTTGCGAAAACGTCCTTAGCTTAGTTGAAAAGCGTACAGTCACTACTGGTGAACACTATGATAGCTACAGTTACAATGCCTCCACCAATCCCCACCCTATCATACATAAATAAAATATATGCCGTTACATATGCATATACCCTTCCATACACTTAGTAACCTGTATGTATGTAATGAAAGGGAACATGAACTAGCCACTTACCAAAGAGCATATATACACATACAACAGATATGGACTGAAGCAGGTTTTAGCAAGATGTACCCAGCATTTATGCGAGACTTGAGCTCTATCAGAGTGTAAAAGCTCATTTGAATTAATTTTTTTTTGCCAGTTTGCAACAATTTATCGATTACAGAATAACACATAATAATACTCCATATACTAAAGGGTCGAGCATAGCTGATAGTCCACATGTTCTTGTACCCTCATAAATCTAGTCAAAAAGCTCTTTATGACAATACAAGCAGCAATTAGAATATATAAAGAAAGAAAAGGAGAGCCCAGGATACGAAAGTAAATGCTAAGCTATGCTTTTGTTGTAAAAGAAAAAAAAACTATTCCCATATATATATATATATAAGTATATATGCTCTGGTTAGTAGTATATCCTTCAAAAACTATGTAAATTGAGATGTGCTCGGTCGAATTTTGTATTATCCCATGTACCCTGAGTTAGACAAATAGCTTGTTTTGTTTATTTTATAACACTTTCGATTTGATTTATCAGCTTAAAGTTAGCTTACTAGAATATCAACTATACAAACACACACAAACACCTAACATTTAACACTTAGACGCTTCTATTTCAACAACCATCTTCGTCCAAACATTGTGCTACTACTCATTATACACATTGATAGAATGAGAAAATGTAAAACCATAATATATACGCATATACTACATATAACTATAGCATTATTATAAAGCCCAGTATACATATGTATGCATAAGCATATTTACATACATCAAACACTCACACACACAAATATGCAAACGTATGCTATATTTGCATTTTGATGTAAAATAGTCGCTTGAATAAAAATAAAGAAATAAAATGGAATAAACAGAGTTAATTATGAATTACTTGTAATTAATTCATAGTGTTAAATACAAGAACAACAAGAAGTGCTTAACAAATAGAAACAATTTGCATGTAAAATGTTTGTATTTTGGCATGATCCGGTAGACGGGGCGCCACTGGCACGCTTACGCCCACCAAAGGAAACATAAAATAAAAACAATAATGATCACAACTCGGAGAAAAAAAACAATATAAAATAAATATATAAAAGCTAGCTTCAAACGCCCAAGGCACATCCAGCAATGGGCCCCAACACTTTGGATCAGCACTAAAAGCCAAGCAAAGCAGAAAAAAGTCACATACAAAACAAAAAACGCATCATTCAAATATTACAACAAAAAAACCCATATAACAAATCAAACAAAAATAATTGTTTAGTTTTTTTTTTTTTTTTGTGGTGTAAATTATAATTCATAAATTATTAATATATATGGACATGTATGATTATATGAAACTATTTATTAAATAAATAACATAGAATTTACATAAGTATGTACGTTGAGCGATGATGATAATTTGTAAAGGCAAATTAAACAAAGCAAAAAAAAAAAACAATTTAATAAAACAACCCAAAAACCAAAAACATCACGAAACTAAATATATATATAACATATAATCGCATGCGTAACATAATATATACACAAAAATCGAAACAGAAAATTGAGCATAATAAAGAAAGGAAAAACGAAATGAAATTTTGAACCTTATTATCATAATCAGATGCCGGTAGCTGAGAATAATTATTGAGAATTGGGAATTTAACTCGTCACTTGCATACGCGAATAATCATTTCTCTCTTAGAAAAGTGATAACATCTCTGCAGCTGAATGTTGCACATTCTGTCCACGGCTGCCAGAAACCCGTTGACAGCTGCTAACAGCCGATGCTGCATACTTGTGACTTACAATTCCCAAACGGTATAAGCTGAAATCTATTGACTTGCTGGTCTTTGCAAGGCAGGCAGTTGCAGAAATTAATTTTGCTCTGCCGAATTAATTGGTTATTTAATTTTTTTTTTTTTTTTTGCTATTTTTTTGGCGTTTTTTTTGCATATTTTATTTTTTTTTGCATGTTTTTTTTTTGCATACTTTTTTTTTTTTTGCGTATTTTTTTTGTTTTTTTTTTATTACGCCATGGGGGTGAGAATCTATTGGAGGTGCAGAAGGCCCGTGCCAACTGCATGCACGATTCTAAAACAACGTCAATGCATACGTACTAAACTGATCCCCCACACACATCCCCTATTCACGGCAAGATATTACTTCACCGGGATGGGTTGCCTAACTAGGCCCTCTCCGTTACTTGTCGCTCAGTTTCGCATAATCTCTGATCCTTCTGTATGCTTATTATGAGCTGGCGGACATCTCTCCAGTGTGACGGAGACTCGATCATGTGCTGTACCAAGCTCTCCGGTGGGCGAACTGAGATATTAGTCTCCCTGTACCTCGAGCACATGTTCCGGGTTCTCGACGGCGTCCGGGCAGGTCGGGCACTGCGGGGTGTCGTCGTGCCTGAAACTATGCAGATAACTCCTGTAGCCGCCATGACCTGTAAGAAACTGGGAATGGTTAAAATCAACTTCACCAGTATTTCTTCCGGTCCACTCCTCTAGCCTAGGGATTAGTCGGTGTGTCCATCGTCCTTTCGTCGCCGAGCTCCATCTATGCTGCCATGTGTCCATCGTCGCAGCTCTCGCTGTCCTTCGGATGGCCTCCATTGTCGTGGTGTCCCAAGCAGCTAACCTCCTGCTGCGGATCTTCAACATCTCCATCG